>JAVYIG010015115.1:0-37821 GCA_035222895.1 Strongylocentrotus droebachiensis | reverse complement strand
ACAAGATTAGTTTCGCATTATTACGATTAGAATTTTATAAAAAGAATCATGGGTATTAAATAAATAACTTGATACTTTATCGTCTTTATTAACAATTGATTTTCACATCTATCCCAATTTTGACTCTCGTAGACTTAATTTCCCCATCAATCTATTCTCTCGCTCTCTCCCTCCCTCCATCTTCCAAGTGTACCCCTTCCTCTCCCTCTCTCTTGTCTCCATCTTTCCTCATGTTTGTTTATCAACACCCAAGGAATTGCGCGCAGGGCGCGGCCTTTGTTCAAACAAAGTTCAAGGGTTCAAATGGGCGGCATTTTGTCTCCTCGCATTCAAATCTCAAAATAGAACTCCAGTTCAGAATTGCGCAATATACCTCTCAGCCAAACATAAAGAAAAGGTTTAATTTTTAATGGGTCAAGATTTACGTGCCGATACGTCTTTTTTACACGAGGTCGTGGACAGAAATGAGGTTAGATTTATCATGGAATGTGTTGATAAAAACCCAAGCAATCTATAGCTTGAAATTAAATTGTGAGCAAATAAACTTCACTATTGTAAAACCCATCGATCTATAGCTTGTAATTAAAACTAATCAGGAATAATCTCAATCACATTGCTCTGCAATTCTAACGTTAGCTAGCTCGCTCACTCCATTTGGCTTGCGCCTATACCATGCGCGGAGATAGCCAACGTGGCTAGCTACGTAGCGGCCGCGCTGTGTCTTCAGCTAGCGCATCCTTTTATGATTGCTGTGCATGTGCGCACTGAAATTCGTCCTCCTGCGTCGCGATGATTTCAAACTAATAATTAAATTTGGAGACTGCAGTCAGGCAAAGTGCGCGTACCAAATTCGTCCTCTTGCGTCGCGACGATTTCAATTTGATAATTAAATTTGGAGACTGCAGTCAGGCAAAGTGCGCGTACCAAATCGGCGCCGATCGTTCCATGCAGGATCCTGCATCGGAACGACAGCAATAATAAATATCTCATGCCTAAATGAAATGCATGTACATATACATGTATAGATCAGAGAACTTTTTCTTCTTCTTTTCATTTCTTCTTTTCATTTCTTCAGGACAATAATTTTGCTAAGTTCATGTAAAAAATAAGGTTTCAACGCCATGGCTACATAATGTAGCTCCGCAATGTTTTGCAATGCTAACTATACTGTTTCAAAACCAGCTTGCATGAAAATGTTACTACAGAGAGGTTTGTAAATATACAGGAAACCCATGAATTAAGGGGGATCCAGAGTCTAAACCTGACTCACATGCAGTCTTTCATTTCAGTCCGGCTGTGAATGTGTGAGCTCCTTGCCTCAGATTCAGACTCACATCATTTTCGTCTCTTAAAGGCACACTGTCCTACTTGTAGCTACTTGCTCCCTCTATATAGAAAACTTCCCAAATCGGTGCCTGTTGGTCCCCCATGATCCTCTTTTTCTTATGTTAAATGAGAGCTGAGTTAATGAGATAGCCACCTGTCACAGTGACCTCGATGGCTCTCTGGGTGGTCTAATCCCTTCTAGCTGCAGTAGTAAAGCCTCCCTTTAAAATATTATTTTGAAAAGGTGTACTAAGTTTGTCAATAGTGCCCTGCATTTTCTTTTAATTTTATTGTATTTTTGTCTTATTCTGTAAAAACAATGGCTGCAGATATGAAACTCAACCGAGAGGGCCTAATGAAGAAATCTATTATTATTAAGTGTTTGGTATAAAGGCTAGAAGCGTAATCCTCCAACTCTTCCAAAGCCAAAGGCAATACTGTCTCGTAATACATTTATTACGCTCAATTAAGAAAAGACAGGTGGGTGACACAAGTTTGTGAAGAACAAAATACACCCAGTCCCATTTGGTGTGTTATCATTCCTTTAACAATTTCATCATTTCTAAGAAATCGTAAAAGATTAGTCATTGGAAAATTATGAATATTAAAGCTGTACTTGTATGTATCTGAATGATGTACATGTATCATGTGATGTACATGTACAGTATGTATACTATACGGTAGCAGTACAAGAAGGAGTGATGGAAACATGTACATCCACTTATTTGAATACAATACAATAGTTAATTGGTCTACAGTGTATTGACGATTACATTGAACTGCTTTGTAGTTTGTTAGTCAATGCCCCTATATTAAAGGGATCCGGTAACTTTGTCTCAGATTCTGAAACAAAATTCTAGATTTAGCTCATGATGCAATGATAATTATAAACCTTTAGGTCAGTCAGGAACCCCATGACTTTTACAAGCCGATCGCCTGTCTGATTATCAAAATATTTATGATTGGAATTACAAATTTTGAAAACCGTTCGCCTGACGGTTTTCATAACACTATAGTCTATTGGGGAAAAAGAGTGTGGTAAAACCGGTCACTCAAAGATTTTTACTTTTTTGAGGCACTTCTTGATCATTTTGAAGCGCAATTTTTTTAGGGTTTCAATATTACACAATATCACAGACACTGATAACACGTAGGGCCGTGTATCTCAGATTTAACATTGCTAAACGATCCTTTAAGGAGCATTGACTATAAAACAAACCAGACAGTATGTCAATCTAAATACCAAGACAACTACTCAAACCACTGGCCTATTCCATATTTAATACACTAATTCTTTCACATTATAAATGTGCATGGAAATAGAGTTCACCACTTCAACCTACAATCTATGATTATGAAAATTGCTTTCCATAATAGTTCTGCAGCTGAATCATTTCCACTCATCTTTATATTAGGTCATAACATATTCTATTGTAATAGATTGTTGGTCTTAAAGTCCCAGCAACAAAGAAACTAAAAGCATACTTTACCTGACTGCGTGCGGCGTGACCTTGTGTCCTCGACTTCTCACCAAAACTGACTACTGAACTGTAGAGACAGAAAGAAGAAAGAATAACACTAGTTATGATGGCTCATTTATAAAGCACTTTACTAACGATCATGTGGTGTAGTTAAATGTGGGTCAAAGACAATTTACCTTCTTATTAGCCATCAGTTATGGTTACAGTACTGACTTCCTAGTTCTTAAACCAGTCATACATAGATATTTGTTAAGTTTCTGGAATTGCAAGCTTTTACCATATAATAAGAATCAGTAATATCAGTATCACAGACACTACAACTGTATTTCTCATCAGGCACTGTGCCAGTAAGTATGAAGGGCCATTCCCACTATAACCCTGAAAAAAATATTATAAATTGTTCCCAAATCTAATCCTTAAAGTTTAGGGATTACCGTAGAGAAAATCAGCACTGAGTATCTCTCTCACGGATACATGCTAATGAGCCTTTAAGCCTGAGTCATTACGGTTTTTGTGCTAAACGGATAACCGTTAAAAGGGCGGTTTCGTTTAACCGTTTAATAATAATCTGAAAAAGTGAAAATACAGTATTTGTAATAGTGCTGTAGCTCTGAACCCTGCTGGTCTTCAGACTGTCAGGCTGAGCATTCGGAGCCGGACTATGGTACAAATTGGGTCATCCTGATAAACAGAGACCAGTAAAGAACAACATAAAACATGTCTTATTATTCCTCATCTGAATCTGATATCATGATTAACCTTGCAAAGTTACTCTGTGAAGATAGCTTGATCTGTGACGTGTTTATATATGCCTTTGCAATGCAATGTTTGCACGTGGTCAGGGAGAGAGCTCCCTGCATGTATCATTGCCATATGAAATTATGTGGAAGTGTGTATCACACACACCTAAGACACACCCTGCAATGAGCTGATCCAAGTTAGTGACCAATCAGGGAGGTTCACTAGCTATGTGGGTGGAGTTTGATACCAGCATAAATTACAGGTTGGTGACCGCGCGTGCTTTCACCGTTCCCAGTTCAGTGGGAGGTCAAGAAGCCACGCCCACATGTGTGCATGTGATAAGCATGCGCTCTCTATCTGTGTGTATGTACAGTGTATTTGGGCGCCGGAGGTTTGTGTGTAGGCCTACATGTGTGTGTGACTGAGAGAGCATGCATGTGTCCCTGCATGGACCAGGCATGCAGGGACATGAGAGAGTGCAGTAATAAGAAAAGGTACATGAGCGATGAACACGTTGCAGAGAGAAGGGAATAAAGAGGGTGAGAAAAGAGATAAGGGGGCTGGTTCTTTTATTGTTTACAAATTCATTCATGGAGATTACTGCTGCCAGAAAGCTGGCGCACAGCGGCCAGGATGTAACATTACACTGCGGTTTCTTTGATTATCTTTATCACCGGCTATTAGCACATTCCAAAATGTATACAAATAACGGTTAAACGGAGCAAGAAATGCCAAACGGTTTTGATGAATGCGGTCGGATAACCGTCGGTTAAACGGATTGACTCAGGCCTATGAGCCTTCATCACTGATTTTATCAGAGCTGTAGCAAATCGTGTACTGTACCTACTACATGTACCTACATGTACACTGTACCTGTACAAAGTACATAATATGTAAAAACTGATTTGGAAATGAGTTATATTTATATCAGGCTATTGGGGCTGGCTCTATAAACATTTGTGCTTACAATGTACATTTTTTTTTTTAATTTCAGTAATTTCTTTACAAAACAAAACTGCAAAAACAGTATTCTTTTAATCATGTATCCACTCCCTATTACATTTAATGAAAATTTATGAAATTACTTCATTAATTCCATTCACAAACACCATGGCAATCCACTTACGCATCAATTTCAAATGAATTAATTAATGGGCCTGATGCCTGCCTGAATTGAACTGAGCCCTAACATGTTCCTCTCATGTTCTTGAAGGCTACATTACATGGTAATAAAAATAGCACACACTGTCTTAAATGAGGGACTGCCAAGAGGGGAAGAGATCATAGACCCTGTGACATGGGGCTCCGAGTTAATGCAGGTGTCAATTGTATGACCCACCCTATGGACCCCGGGGAAGGTGCGTCATGGTTGGGTCATTTACCATCAAGGTGTGACTCAGGGTACCGTCATTTTACTCCTATGGTCAGTCACAATATTGACGGTGGGGTGTGTCGATGTCAGTCACTTTACATAGGTGCGTCACTGAATAAAGTACAGTGTATTCAAATGACAGTCAAAATCAACAACTGGTGCGTCATAATTTTGACCGAGGTACCGTCATTTGGTAGCCTGAAGTTCGTCATAGTTTTGCCGCATATGTGCGTCATGGTATAGTAAAATCCGACGCACATTAGACAAGTGACGCACCATCCCCGGGGTTCATGGGGTGGGTCATACAATTGACAGGTGCATAACCCCAGGAGAGGGAGAATGCGACCCCCGTGCATACCAGAGCTATTCCTGGCATGCCGATGATACAGCATACAATTAAAAAACACACACACCAGGCTAATGTACACATCCACAGACAGAATGACAAACAAACAGACATGTACAAGGGCAAAGAGTCCAAATTTAAACATTCTCCAGGTTCATGACAGTGACAGTAAGATTACTTTCACCAGATCATGCCTCTCTCATAATTGTCAAATATTCTGTCATTATACGCTGGTTTAAAGGGAGAGTAGAAGGGTCACCTTCACAATACAGGATAAAATATCTTGGACGGGGTATCTTGTAGCATTAAAAAAAAATAACAAAAGTTAATCTCCAGATCTGGCATTGAAAACGAAGTTCTGCAAGGGCGGGTCCAAGGTATCTTTTCCCTTGTGTTTCCAACTACTGTACATTGAAGATATTTGTAATACCTACATGTACATGTACAATGTACTGTATATGTACATGTACCTGCTGTAACAAGTTGATAATCCTCCTATGAAGCATACAGGTATCAAATAAAATGACACTAAAACAACCACATACATGTACATGTACATGTACCGGTATACAATTTTTTTATGAACTTTGAAGAATTTATACTATTTTCTGAATATTGTATATATTCATATTTAATCATTGATTTTTATATAAATATTTTATCAAAATTTACAATTTTCATGATTTAATTGAAAACAATTATGCTACATTATTGCATCCACACAAAAACATTACTATAAATATAACTTGGATGCTGGTGTAAGGAAATATGATATTTAGGGGAAAATTGGAAATTTATATTATCAATATACATGTATAAAGAAAACAATTAGTGGATAGCATAGTGAGGCAATGACGTCAAAGACTCATGAGTGAATCGATTTTCAAAGTTTTTCATGTACATGTAATTAAAAATTCATAACTTTCTTTATTAGTTTTTCGATTTTGCTCAAACTTTTTTTTGATTGGAATGTCTGATTTTTCTGCTTCTCTTGAAAGTAAGTTATTTTTGGAGTGGACTTGCCCTTTAAAGACATACGGAGCAGTGACTACCTCTTCAGGAAGAGTGTTCCAGTCATTGATGACTTAATATTGGCTGAACGCATCTTGCCCAATCTTACTCAATACAAGTGCATCATGTCATATGCGAAGCTATTATTCTTCCATCATGATTTATAATTTGACAAATTTAATTGGAACCTCAACCCCCCCCCCCCCCGAATAAAATAATGTAAGAAATCAATAACTAGACTTTTTTAAATCCATAATTTTTCAAGAAATATTTCAAATCTTTGAGTCAAATTGGCAACGCGGTTTCTACATGTAAATATGAATGATGTGACTTGATGTCGTATGTCACCCCTCACATTTTATCCTTTGTTGAATGCAAGAATGTCATTAAATTCCATTGTGATAAAAAGCAGGGATGTAGCCACGAGGGGGGGAGGGGGGCACGTGCCCCCCCCCCCTAAAAAAAAAAAATTAATTAAAAAAAAAAAAATCCAAGACGTTGATCAATTACATGTACATGTATGTAAAAACATCAAACTCTGGCTACGGCTCTAATAAAAAGATATATTCTTCATGCCTATCTCGATCTTGTTCTTCTTCTTCAAGATAATCTGCCTCCTTCAATACTGAAGATTCTTGCAGATGCCGTATTCTCGACCTGATTGGGGTGTGCAGGTGGACCATTACACTGGGGTTTCCCCCTACTCTACGAATAGTGCAATGAGTTCTTAACGTGCAAGGGTGGTGACTCTCCTGTACACAGGGCCTCCATTTAACGTCCTATCCGAGGGACGGAGTGTTTTCCACTTGACATAACTTGCGTCTATGAACAAGGGAAGGGGCACGTTAACACACAACGCAGGCTTCAGTCATCCGCCTGGGTGGGATTCGAACCCGGGAATCTTTGGTTCGACAGGCAGGAGTAACTTTTTTAGCAAACGGGTCATCCAGTCTTGGAACAGTTTACCAGGGGGCCGTTTCTCGAAACCAACTCCATGACAGTCATATCTTTGTCGCCGACCTACGGAGATGTCATGATGTGGATAAACCGTTTCACGAAGCCATGACAGACATGATATCGATATATCGCGATACTAGCAGCTCAAGAACATAGTCTTTGTCACGATCCATTTGATTTATCACGAATAACCCAAAACAAGTTTTGGGGCTAAAATTGTTCAAAAAGAACCATATACATATTAATTCTCCTAAAATAAATAACAAATAGTGTCATTATCAAATGTAGATCATCAAACGATTTGCATATTTCTGTAAAGATTCTTAAAATTGAAGAAAAACCAGTGAATTTTTTTTTCTCGACAATCCACTCAAAAGGTAGTTGAAGGATACCGTAATGTGATAGGTTATCAATACATACTTTTTTTGTTTTTTGTGACGAGAAATTTTAGGTAAAATACCTTTTTTTAGCCAGTTGTTATTCTAGAGTCTCATAAATACTCGTTATATAATTGATTTGATATTTAAAATATAATTTAGAAGAAGTAATTAGAGAGGGAATAATAATGCACATAGGCCCCAAAGGTATGACGGTATCCTAAGAAAAGACTATGGATCGACTATGGAAAACGGTGTGTAACATTCTTATCTCTCTTATTTATATGTTATAGTTTAATGATTTGTAATTTAATGTTTATATTTAGCTTTTTAAAGTTTCTGTATAATTTGTATTCTCACTTTTGTACATTTGCATTTCGCATCCCAGAGAATTACGTACCGGACTCGTCTATATTTTTCTCAAAATGACAGTGAAACTAATCGTACATTTCGCGGCCCATGGAATGGCAACAAACTGACTTGTGATGGCGCTTTACAGCAATTAAAAAGATACATGTATGACGGGTTCGGAGCAGTGACAACTCGCTTGTCGCGGAAGTTGTCGCTCATCTTGGCAAAGACGGCTTCGTGAAACACTTAGCTGACAAGTTGCGCGACAGTGGCGAGATGTCGTTGATCTTTTAGTTATGACGGTTTCGAGAAACGGCCCCCAGTGTCTCTAGTAACTGCTACCAGCATCAATTCATTTAAACACAGCTTGGATTCTTTTTGGTCAGACAAACACTTTGTTATAGACCTCTAGCATACCTGTAGTCTGACATCCACGCATGCACTGATTTATAGACCTTTACTCATGTACCAAGTGATCTGACCGGGAGACCTACAGGATATCCTACACTCCTGTATAGATGATGATGATGATTAGCGACTGAGCCAACTCGCCTCCTCGATCATACGTATAGCACGGAAAGCATGTTCTTTCTTTCATGCACCCCCATATCAATTACATGCACTATGAACATGACTGACAATGAGAGCGGACAAAATATACAGTTCCTCAGGTAGACAAAGGAACATCCCTTCACTGCTATTATGTAAAAATGTGTAGAACAGGTGTCACATGCATATTCACCTTTTTACATAATAGCTGTGAAGGGATGTTCCTTTGTCTACCTGAGGAACTGTATATTTTGTCCGCTCTCATTGTCAGTCATGTTCATAGTGATGTATAAGATTAAGGTTTATTATTCCATTAACATTCAGAAATGGAGATTTTGGGTCATTCTGTAATTCAGATCAGTGGTAATTCATGAGGGGATGACATCACAACTTCTGACTGCATTGCCAATTTATCTCCAACAAGATTCCATGTTTTTCATGATTTTGAAAGATTCAAAAGTCCAATTTTTCTCAAACTTTCACTGAATTGTTTCTCTACTTCGCTGCTTCTATTAATACCAATTTAATCAGGTGGACTTCCAAAAAAAGAGACAAACTCGATCATTCACTCAAAATCTCATTCATATTCACTGTCCATCAATTTCATGTCACTAAATAAATGCAGCATGTTCACACTTCAGTTCAGAAAGAATGCCACGAGCCCACGACCATCGACCAAGCAGTGCAAGTCTCAAAATAGAATTTATAACTGGGTCTAGAGATCTAGACCTAAAGTCCAGATCTATCTCAATTATACATTAGGTCTACTCAAGAAAGAAAGGGAATGAGTGGAAACTTACGGAGTAAGCCTGTCGCTGTACTCGTTAGCCATGGTTTCAATGCCACCTCCCCTCGCTACAGCAATGTACGAAGAGAGGTTACCGACATCGAACCCTACCACCGACATTTCTGATCTTCTTTGTCTCCTTCGTTCCCCAAATTTACGAGTATCTTTCCTGTTTATCTGCCCCCAAGTTGTTCTTCGTAAATTATCCAATGATCAGTAGATGAAATATTCCGATTTATTCTCTTCAGTAGCAGCAGCAGAGATATAGTTTCTTCTTGGGCAATAGTTCATTCATTAATAATCTAACAAATTCCACCGGGCAGCTGCATTATAACTAGCGCGTGCATGCTGAATACACTGGTAGCATCCAGAAAGTTCGGATTGATAATGTGCATGCATATGTAAAGCGCATGTAGTGTACGAAACGGTAAAGTACACGTGAGACCGGTGGAGCATTACTTCCATACATAAGTCAAATGTTACGCAAAAATAAGTCCGACTCAAACAAATGACAACCAATTACAGTGCATTGTATTCTGCAAAATGAGTCAAATCGTATAAGATCGGATGATTCGTAAAATTGTTTATTCATTTAATAAAATCTTAATTTATATATTTAGCGTGGTAGCTCTTTAGTTACAGTGAAAAGGATGGCAAATTGGCAATCTTGAATCTTGGGGAAGGTAGGAGTAGCCACTCAGTAATCAGTGGCGTAGTGAGCAAACATTTTGAAAGGGGGGGGGGGGGGGGGGTCGCCATGAGCGATTGTAAGAAAAATCAAAATGCAGTTCCGTACATGAGTATCAATTCACTAGGTCTTGGATAAGATCTTGGGAGGGGGGGGGTATGCACAATTATTACGAGTCTAAGGAATCCTACTCCATTCTATATCGATTCGGGTAAGTTCGAAATGACGACACGCCTACCAGAAGGATGTTTCAAAATACAAATATCCTTTCCTAGAAAGTTGCATTTCATTTTATTATTATAAATAATTGAAAAGGGTTGAATGTAAATTTTTATATGTGGAAGTTCTGGTTCAGTCAGATGTTGTCACAGTCGGCAGAGGTTGATTAAAGTGGTTTAGTATTTGTTTCTCGTATATCTGTATGTGTTCCCCTCTTATTTTTGTTCATTGTTTATTTCTACATGTAAATGTGTCAGTTTTAATAATATGTTCCCCTCTTATTATTTTGTATTGTTTATATCTACATGTAAATGTGAACCTCTGCTCTTGCAGCTGAGTCTGGAATAAATGTCTATTAAAATGAATGATTACAATTTGTGTGGCTGTAGCGCCACGTGATGGCGCTCTTTATTTTCATGAAACAATCGAGATCGAGATATAAAAAAAGCTTTATATAAAAGACGATCAATCACCAAAATGTTTATCAATGTATGATGATACACCTGTCCATTTTGTTGTTTTTCGGGGAGGAGTGGGGAGGTGGGGGTAGGGGTTGGAGGTGGGGAGGGGGGGGGGGTAATATGCATATCATATTCAAAAGGGATCCTCTGGACACCTATTGATGAAGTCATCATGTTTTGTTATAGGTCACGTTGTTTCCCTTCTAATAAATAAGAAGTATATTATAATTAAAATAAAACTATTGGTTTCTTTTCTTTTCTTGTATAGCGATGCTGCTAATACGGCGCTCTAAATAGCATTCTATTAATATTACTAATGGTTTCTGCCAGGTTTAGTAGTGTAGTAGTAGCAGTAGTGGTAGCGGTAGTAAGGTCATTATCATTTGATTGGCCGTTTTGGCTAGGAACTACTTCTCTGACAAGCACACAAAAAAGTTGCTATTTCTTTTTCTTCTTCTTCTTCCAAGCCTTTCCTCCTTTGTTTTCCTTTTATCACTTTTCTTTGTATTTCTCCTCTCTAATCCCCTCTACTTTTTTGACCAAAGGGTGCATGCCCCCTCTGCCCCCTGTGCCCCTTGCAACCAGGAGTGGTAGCAGTTAGAATTAGTTATGTTGGTTGTAATAGTAGCCGTAGTAGGGATGGTGGTAGTAGCTGTAGGGTAGTAGTAGTAGTAGTAGTAGTAGTAGTGGTGCCAGTTGTGCTGTAGTAGTGTTAGAAGCTAGTGCTTGATGTCATCAATTAAAGTTTGAAAAGTACATGTATCATAACCAGTTGCCTAACTTTACAAAATAAAATGGCAGTGGTTCTGTTTAACATGTAAATAAAGTCAGGGAGATGCATCCCCAAATCTTTTCCAATATTAATTACACATTTATTAATACAAACATAGGGTTATGTTATAAGTTTATCACTTTTTATAATCCCCTTCATTAACATTGATTTGTTTGTAGTCTTATGTTATTCTGTCATTCTTCTTTTTTGATTTTTTTTTTCTTCCTAATTTTTTACTATATCGTTATACGTTAAAGTGTTGACTTATTATTATGCATAGATCGTGTTTATTGCTTAGTTATTTTTTATGAAAAGTGGAAAAATAAATCATTTCAAATTCAATTCAAAATAAATGTTATCTAATTGAAAGGACAAAAAAGAACGTTAAAAAACTAAAGATTTTAGGAAGCAAACCAGATAAGACATCATGACACACGCACACACCCCCACGTGCTTGCGGCCACATACACCTTTTTATAAAATATCCCCTCATATAAAACTAAGCCCACCCTTTGTACAGGGCTACAGGTCGGAGTATGCAGCCCTAACCCTAACCCTACCCACCCTCACACAATCGCACGCGCGCACACACACATACCATTATCATCTCCTCATCCACCTTTTGTGTAGGTGTATACACACAGCTCGGAGGTTGGATGAGAACAATCAGATCACCACACAATCTCATGCACCACTGCGCCCCATAAAAGCACATATATCATATCATATCGTCTACCAAACTTCTGTCAGTTATAATGCTCCAAATCCTTTTCCTCAAAAGACAATTTCCTTTTTCTAAGAGGTCTAGAAATAAAAGTACATAATGTAGTTTCTACCTGGCTTTTCGTTGGTATATCCTTTATTTAATCACTAAAAATGACGCTATTGAATGAGCATAATAATACTAAGACTACCCGAAATGATATCTAATATATCTGCATGATTAAGAAAGTTTTTCTGTATTTCAATAACACTTTATAATCAATCAACGAAAAAAGATTTCATGGAAGTTGCATTCTCATATCTGGCAGCCCTGTCAGTAATAAGAAACAAAATAAATGATTCATCGGAGCAATAGACAAGGAGGGCGAGATTCTATATTCAGTATTCTGATATGACTTAAATCTATATGAATAAAATACTTAGATGAAATATTTCGCTCTTTGAAAATAAAGAGCCAGTATACGTGTATTGATTTTTTGAGTCAATTACTTATTATTGAAGTCAGCCATTTTTTAAACAGAATGGGATTTGGGCTAATTTCTATAGTGTATCAAAGTATGTTGTACATAAATGCTTGAAGCAAAGTCAAATTCGAATTCGAATAATAAATATTGACTGAAATCAACCCTGGCATGATAGGATAACATTATAATCAAAGCAAACAAACAAAAGAAAACAGAACTTAACATGCTAGATAGAAACAAACAAATTAAACAACTCAAGAAAACAAAGGAAAATTGTAATGTCTATGAACATAATGGTCGCATTACATTCAATAAAAATGAGTATATCGCTCTTATCACAATCAAAATAAAACACAGTCAGGACCACAGGAGCATGAAAAAATATATAAAGAGAAACCTCAACAACACAAAGGCAAACTATATCCACACAAAAAAGGAAAGTTGCTACATAAATCGGATATGATATCAAGTGAACCATAAAACTAATATTAAAAATAAAGTTGGATTTTCTTTCATAGCGAGATTAAACATCATTTTAACAATTTTCCTTGTTTGGATCCAGCATCACCGCAATGTTCTCAAGACGTTCGTATTACGTTTCCAGAGCATTTAAATGTTTATGGGAGGTTAAAATTCCAAAGAACATTTGTGTTCCTTTGGGTTCCCATTTGGTTTTGCTGAAAGTCGTTGATTTTGTTTTCTAATTTTAATTAGGCAAACGTAAGAACAAAATGTGTGTGTCAATCAACTAATTTGAGGCATCAACCCAACTCTAATATGAGTGATTAGGTAGATGGATTGAGCCTTATTCTTTTTGTTAAAGATGAAACTTAAGCAGAAGCCTTATTCCAACTTGACTTTTTTTAATGTAAGTTCACACCTGGGGTGAGCGTCAATTTGACAGCTCCCTCAGATCGTGGCCATGTATGATCATTATAAGCAAAACCTTTGCAATATCTAATACTTAATTACAACTCTATTAATGTAAGTAGTAATTGCGGCACCACAACTGTAATGTTACAATAACTTAATATAATACAAACATTACTGTATATATCGTATTATGTACTTGAACATTGATATAACAGTCCCGAAACGCCTTTTATACAACCTTATTATGGCTTAATATATACTCTACTATGTTATCCTTTATAAACTTGATTGTTGTAGAAATTCAACATAAACAACCTTACCTCATGAGCATAAATTCAAGTACTTATTTGGCAAGCGCCTTGTATTATGCATATGAATATACATGGGGATGATTAATTTAGGTTAAGAAATCACCTTTTTCAAATGTATTTATGAAGGATTGTACGATTGGTTTTAGTACTGCTATACATCTTGGTATTAGAACCATGACACAATCGACATGATAGACATAATAATTTTAAATGCAGTCCAGGCAGTCATTAACAAATTGCGAAACAAATACAAAATGACTATAGTTAGATAATATAAAGTATGCTGAATACAAGAAACGAAAACGTTAACAAAACATATACTAATATCAAATCCTTTGGAGACTAAACCATGAAGAACCATATCAATTTGAATAAACTATTATAATGAACGGAATACATATACAAATCATAATGATATTCATTCTTGCTGAACACTGTACACAGTAGGAAAACACTGCACATAGATGTGGCACATATGGGATATCACATGTGTGTCCTCAAAACCTATTTCAAAGACTAAAACTACTAACTCATATCTTGAATATGATAGCATTTTCATCAGAAGTAATCTTAAAGTATTAATAATATAAAGGATAAACTCACAAATCAAATTTTGCATATAACACACCTTATGATTGGTGCAATACAGCAGAAACAGTTTTCATACAAATTAAGGTACAAATTTACAATAACACAACTATCCGCTGATATTATTGTTTTATGTACATGATCGTTGTGGCAACACAACTGGAGTAGTGTTGATACAAATTCCATTGTTATTATAGTATACGCACGTATTTACTGCACTTAGTAAATAATCTACATGTTCATTGTAGCATAGAACTGAAGGAAGAATGTTTCATACATCTTTACAATAAGAAAATATCCTCTGTATATTATTAAGCTATCTTATATAAATGATTGTTGAAGCCATACAACTATAACGCATATAGTCTTTTTAGTTATTACTAAATGTACACGAGCATTGTAGTAAAAAAATGAACAGTCCTCAAAAAACCTTGCAATGAAGAAAATATTTTCTGCAGTTATCGCCTTATTTACATAGTCACAGTAGCATTACAAATGAATCACTAGTTATACAGCCTCATATAAAAAACAATATAGTCTGTAATTACGGTCTCAAAAGCATGATTTGTTTAACAAAACAAATTTTACAGCTTTGAAACCACCTTATGATGAACCATGTATTCAATGTTTTTATTACCTTATATGCAATATCATCGTAGCAATATAACTTAAACAGTATTCATACAACGTTACAATTAAGAAAAGCATATTCTGTAATCATTATCAAATATACAAGATTAAGTGTAACAATATTACTAAAATAGTACTAACTTAACGATACAAAAACATCTCTCCTGATATCAATATCATATGTATATGATTATCGTTGCAACAAAACTTGCAAAAGTATTCATACAACCGTATAATAATGACAAATATTATCTGCAATTATCATATGCATATGTTTAGGAGTGTGCTGCTCTAAAGAACACAAACATGGACTCTGAAACCAGTTTCAGTACTGCTGTACATCTTGGTATTAGAACCATGAAAAACTCGGCATGATAGACATGTTTGAAACATTAAATAATTTTAAATGCAGTCAAGGCACTAGTTAAAAAATCGCGATAACAAATAAAAATGACTATAGATAATATAAAGTATGCTGAATACAAGAAACGATAACGTTAACAAAACATATACTAATATCAATTCCTTTCCGAGACTTAACCATGAAGGACCATATCAACTGAAATAAATTATTACAAGAAAGAGAATATATACAAATCATAATGATATGCAATCTTACTGAAAACTGTACACAGTAGATAAACACTGTACATATTATGTGGCACATATTGGATATCACACTTGTGTCCTCAAAACCTATTACAAAGACTGAAACTACTTTGTCATATCGTGAATATGATAGCATTTTTATCAGCAGTAATCTTAAAGTAGCATTGCTCCAATGATATTCTTCCGCCTTAATAATATAAATGATAAACTCTCAAATAAAAGTTTGCCTATAACACATCTTATGATTGGTGCAGTACAGAAGAAACAGTTTTCATACAAATTTACAATAACAAAATTATCCGCTGCTATCATTGTTTTATGTACATGATCATTGTGGCAACACAACTGGAGAAGCTATCAAACGAATCTTATTGTCATTATGGTAAGCATATATTTACTGCGCTTATTACATAATGTACATGATCATTGCAGCATCGAACTGAAGAAAAAAAAAGTTTCATACATCTTTGCAATAAGAAAACACCCTCTGTAATCATTAAGCTATCTTATATAAATGGTTGTTGTAGCCATACAACTAGAATCGTTTTCATAAAAACTTGTGTATACGATCATTGTAGTAAAAGAAATGAACAGTCTTCATAAAACTTTGCAATGAAGAAAATATTTACTGTAATAATTGTCTTATGTACATGACAATAGCAGCAAAACCAATTAAACACTAGTCACGTAGCCTCATGGTAAAGACAATTTGGCATGTAATTATTGTCTTATTAACATGATTATTATAGCAATACAAATTGAAAAGCTGTCAAACTGCCTCATGATGAACCATATTTATTGTATTTATTACTTTATATGCAATATCATCGTAGCAATATAACTTAAACAGTATTCATACAACGCTACAATAAAGAAAACACATTTTGTAATCATTGTCACATAATATATAAGGTTAGTGTAACAATAGAACTAAAATAGTACTTAAACAACCTCACAATACAAAAAAATATCTTCTGCAATTATCATATGCATATGTTTTGGAGTGTGCTGCTCTATAGAACAGAGACATAGACTCTGAAAACGGCAGATATCAAAATGTTGGAGAGTTTTTGAAATTCCACTGTGAAGGAAGATGATGAAAAGAGTGACGAATGATGAAGTTTTACAGAGTGTTGGGGAGAGCGGAAATTAGTAACGACATGGTAGGAGAGACAAAAGAAATTAATTGGGCATACCCTACGGCATGATGGACACCTGAGAGAAATCATTCAGGGAAGGATGGAAGGAAAAATACGAAGGGAAAGGAAAAGAATGATACTATTGGATGGTATCAAAGCAAATTATACATACCAAGAGATGAAGGAAAGAGCTCAAAACAGAAAAAATGGTGAGGTTTTCATGAAACCTGCTAAAAAGCAGAGAGCCAGAGATTATTAGATTATTGTACCAACAGAATGAAACAATATTCATACAACGTGATTATCAAGACATTTTCTTCTGTAATCATTATCATATGTTCATTAGTGTTGTAGCAATATAGGTGGAACAGTTCCACATAAACCATATAATAACTCATTTATTTACTACAGTTATTACCTCATGTATATAACGATTGTACTAACAGAACTGAAACAGCTTTACATTATAGGGATACCTATCGGGGTTATCAATTGTCTTATATATATGATAATTTTAGCAAGTCAACTGACAAATTTTTCATGTAACATTAATATCAAGAACATAATTTCTGTAGTTGTTATGCTAGGCATATAATTATTGTGGCGATAGAACTAAAAAGCTTTCCACACAAAATTGTCACAAAGAACAAATAATTGCATCCAATACGACAACTGAACCAACTTGGATACATCTTGAAGAGACATGAGTACTGGCCATGTCAATGCAATGAAAAGAAAGCTGTCATGAGGTTATTGGGACTGTTTGATGATGTAGGGTGTATCAAAAACGCTGTAAATTATAAGGATTCTTATGAAATCGAAATGATTTTAAATGTACTCAATTTTGCAGACAGTGTTAACACTGCGCACATATCTAGTTTCAATGTTTAGTCGATTTTTTGTAATAGTTTTTTTTCGTCACTTCCTAAATATAAGGGGATTTCGAGAACATTTTTGTAGCCAATTTGAAGTGTCTATTGCCTATACGTGTAGTGATTATAACTTTCTTTTAATAGCCTAGATTTCATATTTTCTGCTTTATTTTTATTCAGTTTACTAGGTTAGATTTCCCTTTAATCATTAGAGATAATTAAAATGAAATCATTCTCATATGTAGCTTATCTACATGACTCCCAGTAGCATTGGCTAAGGAAGAAAAGGCAACTTCGAGATTCAGACTGAGAATGAATCATGCAGACTAAGAATACGTGTTTCTGAAGACGTAGTCTTCTCAGGCTCAGCTGCATACATACATAATAGTGGATCCTTCTTCGTCGTGGGATGATGATAAACATTCCAATGACAGGATTGCCTACTCATTTTGACTCCCATCCTTTTCTGACTTGTTCATAGTGCCTCCTAGAAGTGGTACTCACTGGTAGTGCACATAGAAATTGGGAAACAGAGGAAACCAAATGGAAGGTGTTACTCATTTATAGTTCATTTGTAAAAGTAAATAGAAGAGTAAGGATGACAATTCAAGAATTAGAGTATTTCAAGATGCTAATTAATGATGGTACACAAAACAACAGTGAAGAAGAAAGAACGTACAGTAATTGGAGTACTTTTAATTGAGTGTTATAATTAAAGGTAATGGTGATTATGGAGAGAGAAGATCAACAAAATATGATGGTTCAAAGGTAAAATATAAAATACAGTACAATAATTCAAGTATGGGCGATTCAACGTGGGAGGTAACAGAACAAAGCCTTCTTTCATGTTGTTCTTACAAAATACGAACCCGGGATTAAATTAACGCTCTCATTCATGTATATATACGGGAAGCACTGTGGTAGATTGATGGTTCTGGACTCTCATGATTATGAGAGGTCCAAGGTTAAATCCTCGCTGGGTTTTTACAATATAGGACCAGTTTGTTTTCCCAATTTATTATGTCCCTTTCGATGTGTATAATGGGTCAATAATTGAAATAGTTCGAGTACATACCAGAAAAGGGGGATAGAGGATAGTATGGTACTTACATTCAGGTAGGATGACCTTAGCTGCATGGCCTAACCCAGCATTTCGTAATGCTAGATGAAGTTCATCTACCTGCTCACTAGGTCGAACCCTCCGTCTCCAGTCACGGAGCATCTCACCAAAGCCTGACCTTGACACATTATCAAATATTAAGGACGAGTCTGGGTGGTTGAGGTATTTCTCTACAGCTGAATAAGAGAAGCCAAGTTGGTAGCCAAGGAACTTTAATTCCTTTAATGAAGGGATCACATCTGTCAGGATCTCGAGAAGATTGTCGGACACATACTGCAATCGACATTGCCTGCAGAAAAGCAAATTCATAACAATCGGCCGGAAATGATATTAGAAGATATCGAAATGTATATTTGCGCCATTATGTCCATCTGTTACTCATTTTATTGAAAAAACTTGCAAAATTTAAAAAAAAAAGACAAGTCGATAGAGGGTTGGTACATTCCTTTGTAAAATGATGACAGGAATCATTCTCCTTTGATAAACCACGCTTATCTATAGACCAAGAGTCGACTGAAAACAGTTTGAGGCATCGTCAATGTATTAAGCGCTACATAAAGGCGGAGTATAATTATCATCATAAGCTTGTTTTCGACCAGTATCCATACTAATTACAGGTAATTACAACTCTCTAGTAATGGATACTCGTTAGGAATGATAAATGCCTGGTCACATGTCCCGTCAGAAATCGTTATGAATTCGGTCTATGCCATGATTTTGATTCAAAGTTTGAAATGTGGTATTTTATAATATACACGTATCAAATTTCACATAATACATATTATTACAAGAATGACCGATTCATTTATGAATGATGATATTCGATTACTTACGAATCCGTGTGATCGACTGCATAATCCGGTTCATCTGCATCAAACGCAATAAAGAAATACAATATGACTAAGTGTTTATTTGTTTTTGTTTTCTAGTATTCTGAATTACTATGTATTTCTTATAATAGAGAGAAATTAATCAAAACTCAATGGTTTTGTTTCTGAATTTTAAATTAAGAGTGTCACAAAATGCAATATTCCCATTTCAAAGGGGGTGGGAGAAACGAGAAGATTTGTTTTGGTTAACCCCCATAGCGGATTTCATTAATGAATTAAACTATAAAAAAATAGTTTTTATGACATGTATCGTATTTTGCATCATATTTCTCCATCTCTTTCCACTTATTCTAAAAAAGGGGCATTTAGTATGGAGTCAATGGACCTAACACAAAAGCTTTAAACCTCATTCGAGTAATTCTTATTGAATGAGGAAAAAACATAAATATCTTGAAGTTACAGAAATGACTATTTGTAGTTTTTCGTTAGGGTAGCTACGTGTACTTACAAAAATACCAATGAAGGGTATTTGGGGTAGATAGCTGCAGGAATGACTTATGTAGGGTCTTACAGGTCACTTGTTACAAAAAATGACTCATGTACAGTATTTGAGTTCACTTGTTACATCAATTATTCATTTAAGGTCTTTTAAGTACCTGGCTACATCTGATGAAGTGAAATACACAAACTATCCTACTTCCTGATAATATAGGCTTACCCTCTTTTGAAAGGATGTGGTCTTTTTCTGCAAGTTTTGCTGACCCTTGTAGTATGTCGATATGGACGTTCTTCTTTCCTTTCTCTTCAGGAGAGAACTGGAGTTCGAAATTCAGAGGGCTGCACTTTCCACTTAGTATTCTTTTGATGGGTACCTTGGTTCAAATCGCAGGGAAATAATATTAATAATAATAATGTTAATATTTATAGAGAATTTATGCCTTACCAAAGGGCACTAGCGCATCGACTTGGTTTCGAATTACTCGGGTCACCGGATTACGACACCGCTGCTCTACCAACTGAGCTATCGCGCCTCCTCAAGGTGCGACCGCCTTGTAATAGAATTTTGTTTTAAATGAGAGAGAAAGTTCCGTTTTTATACCGTGATAACTTTAAAACAATAATAATAATAATGTGCCAACATTTTGAAAAGTATTAGCTTGAATACGGTGTCAATGTAAAATTAGGTACATAGAAAAGCATACTAAATTCTGAGTACATAGATTGTTTTTTTTTATTTCAATCTCCTGCAAGTCCTTAAATTCCGCTGAGAAATTGGCATTTGAGGGAGAAAGAAAGAGATTTGATCATTCGTTGATTATTTTCCAAAAATGTACCTTCGAGGTAGCTGATTGTGGCATTCATTAAAAAAGTCATGTCAAAATATTCCTGAAAACTAACATGTATGTGGAAAAAAGGAGGTATGTAAAAGAATAACAAATTCAGCTTCTAAAATGTACATATCCAAATTTCACTAATATTTTTCAACATACCTCGTGAATAACAATTACGCATATTTACCATTCTTTTGATACTTTTTGTCCCGTCGTGGAACAAAATCTTTAGATCCTTTGCTGTTGACTCTATAGAGAATCTGAGTTCATCCAGGACTTGGCAGTAGGGTACAGAAGAACTCTTCTCCTTCCTAGTTATATCCTGGAATCGGACAAAAAACTCAAACCTAGGTATTGAAAATAAATAAGCTTCATGCATATGATTAACGTCAGCTATTGGAGGCCTTTAAAAAAGGACTATGAATAACCTTTATTTACACGTATGTACATCTCATTTAGATTTGCTTTTCATTTAACAATTAAATGGCAGAAATATATTCATAAATAAACAGTCAGAAGATTAGTATTATTTATGATTACATAATTATCAGACCATTATGTATAGTAGAAAAAATGGGCATTAGACAAACTGGGAATGAGACCGACTGCTTTTTTATGACTAAATGAACAATAGCCCAAATGGTCATTAGACCAATTGATAATTAGACAAAATTAGACCATGCATCTGGAAAGTAGAAGGCTGGGTGTAGACCATATGAGAATACACTAATGTGGTAGTAGATGAACGAGTTGTAGACTAAACGGCAATTTACCGATACAAGCATCACAGTAATTGTACAAGATTCCTCAAAATGGCACAGTACATACCCGGTAGATGTCATAATCTAGCGTACAGATTTTAAACATTAAAGTACCTAACCCCTATCCTTCCCTCTTTCACGCCGTTTTTCTGTTATCTATCCCATTCCTCCTTCTTCTTTCCTTCACACTCATTCTCCTTTCTCACTTTTCTTCCCTCCCCAAGACTCATCACTTTCTCTCCATTCCCTTCCTAGCCTTTGACAAAAAATATACCCTGATAAGGGACAATTTAGTCTTTAAAAAAAAATCTAAGCAGAGGTTACCCAGTGAATTTTAACGTGCTACCATAGGCCTTTCATAACTTAAATAGCCCGAAAGGTCACCTTTTAATGATTAGATTATTAAATGGTGTCCGCTTAAAGATGGATATATGTTACAAATGTATATGATATAAACACCTCTATGTAGTTCCTATATGGGTGAAGTATGTACACGTGTAGAGTTGATTTCTCTGCAGGAGTCGTCAAGACAGGCTGAAAGACTACACATCTCGACTGGAGTCCTTTAATATCGGCCGATGACAGAGCCAAGACTTGAAGATGACGTGTATGAAACTTAATCTTATCTTTTGAAATGTGTGCCAGACGCGGAGTCAGGTTCCTACGACCGAATGTTCCTTTGAATATTTGAAAAATGAAGAAACTAAATTTTGATAAAACTATCTTACTTCGTGATAACATAGGCTTATAAAATATTAAGTATTGATGAAGTGGGAATTGATTTCCACTCAGCTCATGTTCTGTTTTGACTTGATTCAATTTTGTACAGCGAGTTGATTCAAATGACATAATGGTATTTTTGTTATTATTGAGAAATCATTCAATAATAACTGTCATGAGTTCATCATTCTCGATGTGGATCCTCATGACGAGAAGACTATTGTTTATGTGATTTGAAAACAGTTATTCACCTCATTTATCAAATTGTTTTACATGTCAAGAAATTATGTTTTTTTTTTGTTAACACAACAAGAACAAGAATATGTACCTGGTCCTGTTTTTGTGTACAAGATAACAGAAGGGTCGTCTTTACGTTCATGGTGATTGGTACAGTGCGGTAGTACCACCATGGCAGGCTTGAGCAGTTCTTGTGTCAGAGAACCTTCTATGACTGGAGTAATGACTACCTCACCCTCCCGTACAGGAATCCTAGGAGTATCATGGGTTGGGACGCGAAGAGTCACGACTGATCTCATCCCTTTTGGTATAGCTCCTTCAGGGATAGATACAGCAATACCAAGTTCATCGAGGGCAAGTTCTCCACCCTTGTGATCAATGATGCCATGCGAGATGAAAGGCATATAGCTTGGTTGGCATTGCATGGCTAAGGAGGAGAAGTAGGTAACAAGTCATCGATAATCCCTTTATGGAATATGACAAATAAAAAACTGCAGTTTTATATGTAAACAATATTTAGTTGTGCCAATTTTTGTTCACAGCTTTTTCAAAAGCAGTCCCTTTTGAGTGCTTTTGCTGTAAAGCGATTGTGAAAAAAAACGAGTAATAAGGCATATTTGTCGAGGGTTGAATACACATTTCAAATATCTTAAGTCAGGATTTGATTCGAGTAACAGAGAAGAAATGCCGCTTTTCCAATAAAAAATCTTTGAACTCTGCTGGCTTTAATACGGTACGGTCACTGTTTTGAAAAATTTAGGTTATTGGCAAAACATCCGACATGTTTCTGCAAAATACAAACAACTTATTTCAGTGGCAGAACGTGAGTCTAAGGTTTGAGTTAACTGGTAAACGGATTATTTCCTTTCATTTTCGTGTTTATTCATTTAGCAACACGGTTGGTGATTACTATTTCTTTAAAAACAATGTACAAGTGCACGAGCTCCCGCCGAATTTATGAATTTTCTTTGAAGGGTGCATTTTGGTTTCTCTTATAGTCAGGCAATCGTAAATAAACATGATGAATATTTCAAACGTTTTTCCCCCTCACTTATCAAGTAGGCCTATACCAGTCTATGTAATATGAAACGCTGTGGAGGTGTGAAATGGCATTACCTTCTGCTATCTTGACTGCTGCATCGTTGAAGCGGAAAGCCTGAGCAACTTCCAGAAGCCTCTCCCTCGTCCCACCTTGATGTACCCACTCTTTAAGCATCTTCAGAGCACTACGGCCAATCATGTTAGGCGGCAAGGTCAAAGATGTGCTCATGATCTGCAAGACGCCAGAAGGTTTAATACTCAGGCGATGGCACAACTCCAGTAGATCTGTCTTGGATCTAATGGCTTTTGAGATTTCTTCACGGCCTGCGGACACTGAAAGAATGCATAATAGGTCAATGTGAGGCAAAATATCCACGTGGACAAAGCATAATGGTGGTGATGAATGAGGAAATTGACGGTTTCTGAAATAATGAAATAAACTGTAAAACATTCATGAATATAGGGACAACTAAAGAAACGAAATAATGTCCTTGAATTGTAGATACATGTTAATACAAATCTTTACCTACTGAAAATCTTCTGTTACTTCTGTAACGCAAATAAATAGAATAAATGGAATGTGAAAAAACTAAAACTAAAAGTTTGAAGTTGAAACTTTTCTTTTAAAGGGTACAAATGATATCTCCTTATCGACACGATTACGATTGAACTAAGCCTTGTGATTCCAACGAACCTGTTTTGACGTCTTGGATGTTAAACTCCGAGAGAAGCTTAGCAAACTTATCTTCTTTTTCTTCCTCTTTCAAACTAATCCACCAACTGTCTACGAGCTGTCGTGCGATCTTATAGAGTACTGACGAACTGGGTAGATCGATGAATCCAACAATGAGGTCATCATTTAGACGAAGGGCTTTCCCAAGTGAACATGCCAATGGCAGATTTTTTACTTGTAGAGCGACGCTGCAAAGCTCTTCTGTGTTTGGTGTACCACCACATTGGTCAAGGTCATCATTAATTTCATCTCGCTCTACATCAAAATCAAACGATGAAAAATCATTTCAGAAGTGCATCAATTTTCTAATCTCAAAATTATTATTTGATATTGATATTTTTTTAAATTTTAATATTTATTATGCCCACTGGAATTGTGTTATACAAAGTGCATGTTTATAATGATATAATTGTTCGAATTGTATGATGTTATTATTCTGTTGTCTACCTGTACCTGTTGTTGTAATGATATCCATATTTTCAGGCTCTATAGGCTTGCTTGGTTTGGCTCTTTTCTCGGGAGTCGCCGAAGAGATCGTAGGAGTCGCCGAAGAGATCTTACGCAAGCTTTCGTCTGAGAGAAAAATATAAAAATATTAAATAGCATATGTCATGACTGTTGAGGCTTTAGTTTTAAGTTATTTGTGTATTAAAGTAGTTTCCTCCTGTATCCTATGCATTCGTGAGTGTAGAGATGCCCCCCCCCCCCCCCATTACCTCGTCTTATCTCTTGAGACAGGCTTTTGAGACATCAAAATGAGTGCTATGAATGACATTATCAGCCCTAATACTAGTCAACTTGGAGCTTCAAAACCGTTTTTATTACCACTCAAAATTTAATTGTACGATTCCATTGAAGACAAAGGTCAGTTAAAATGTCTGTTCGTTTTTACATTTTATTAAAATGACCAATTATATAATATTCAACATATACAAGTAATAGAGCTATTATTGATTAACAATGAAGAAGAACAATTGCCTGTATTCTCAGCCGTTGATGCCAATGAGACAGACTCCCAAATGCACTTCAACGTCTTAGTCACTTCAGGACCTGGTCTTTGAGATGCCTTCCACATGCAGAGCATTTGGATGTTAGCGTCTTTGCGATTCTGCAATGTCGTGTGTTTGATGTTCTCAAGCTTATTCCGTCTGAGTCCAAGCTTTGTGGTGCCAATCTCCATGAAGTCTGTCCACTTGATATGTCGAGCCAATTTAAGCAAGTCTTGGTCAGAAATATCACTAAATATATTGAGAAGAAATGATGTTCATTATACTAGAATCACAACTATCTCGACTTATAATATAGTAGTAGGTCCAAGATATAATATAATAATAAATACTTATGAAGCGCATTTATCTAATAACTTACTCAAGGCTATACAAAACAAAATACACAAATCTCTCTCCAGAATTTTTACAACATAATATCATTAGTAACTCTGAGTGAATAAAACCTTTTAAACATGACTTGTTTCTGAAAGGTTTCTATGCATTGAATGTGTCGAATGTCGGTTGGCAGCTTGTTCCAGAGGACTGGTGCAATATGCACAAATGCACGATCCCCATAACGGGTGGTTCGGTTTCTGGGGATTTATATAGTGAACTGCTTTTCGACAGAAATGGTGATCTAATCAATCAGATTTTCGTCATACAGTAGGAAAGATTGTTTGCTTCGACCAGTGTTCTGCTCTGACTTTCGGTGCTGCGAAATTCGCTCTTGGTTAATTTCGTGAAGAAAAAAATATGAAGTTTAGATTTACGGTAAGGATAAGTGACCAAAAGTAAATCTTACCCGGTTGGAGTATTATCTGAAGTACGGTGACCTAATATAAAGAATGTTATTGTTGCAGAAAAAGAAAAGAAAAGGTTAAATTAGATTCAAATGATTTCATGAAAAACTAATAATGATTAATCTTCATCATTATTAATATGTAAATATCATTATTCATTGTTATGTTATTGTTGTTGTTACTTTTCATTGTTGTTTATTATTATTTATTACCATCATTATAATCGTTATTTTTTTCCTAACTATTTATGACTATATTGCAGTGTTTTCCTTGTAAACAATGCCCACATATTTATATCATTTTCCCCCTTTTTGTATTTTTTTTAATTAAAGTCGAATATGTCTGCTTTTATGGTGAGTTGAATACTTGAAAAGAACGTAACATTATCACAAATGCTCATCGGAGACCGCGTCTTTTTATCCATTGCTCCTTCTTTGTGGAAGTTGTTTCCATCCTTTCTTCATTTCGCAGAAGTGTAATAAATGTAATTTGTAATAGGAGCCCGCGACTTTCAGTGTTGTTATTTGAAAACTTATTGCGCCAAAATAATGAAGACTAAGCGCATCATAGGCGTCAAACTGTTGTTTCCCCCGTAGCAAAAATGGCCAATGTATAACTTAATCAAATGATTAGTACATATCTATACACAGCTTAGGTAATAAATATTTTGAGTCGTCAGGCATTATATTTGGTATGTTTGAGAGAGTTAAGAATATGCTGATAAATCTAAATGAGTAACAGTAAAACCTGTCATTTGCGTCATTTCTGCCTCTGTTTCTGCAGACTTCAGGAGTGAAAGAAGCACTTCCTTCAGGTTTCGACTTGGCCGTTGACTCTGTTTCCATGTTATCAACATTTCGTAGATGGCCTCTTGTCTGTCTTTGAGCCTCTTATACTCTATTGCATCCAGTTGTGGAATTTGGAAACCAAGTGCAACTCCCAGGTCATAATAGTCGTCTATTGAAAGCTTTTCAGCGATTTTCAGGACATCTTTATCTGCGAGATCATTTCGAGAAGTTCCTTCGATTTCTCTGTAAATCACAAAAATGTAACTGTATCTTTATCTTAGTTAATATGCATTTCCTACATGGTGTTGCATCATAAAATGTTAATAATAATTTTCTAAATTTTCTACGAAAGGAAGAAAAAAAAATAAAGAACGTGAAAACTTAACATTTCAGACAATAGGCCTTGTCTCACTTAATATCTTGAACGAAATTGTAATTGAACTTAGAGGGGGAAAATCGTAATGCACCTTCACCTTATTTACATTTATTAAAAAAATGTAAATAGATTAATAACGGCATGCTTACCGGATAACTGGAGTAAACTCAGGACTCTTGATTACATCTGCAATCATGTATACGATGATAAAGAGTTTAAAAGAAAATGTGAAAACATTAAGAAAATGTTTATCTTTATTATTAAAAAATAGTCATTTTCCCGAGTAAATGTCCAACAAAGCGATTATAATGAATACCAATGAATTTTAAAATGCGTGTATGTCCCAATTGGTCAAACTATTTGTGGATCATAAGAAACTCTCCTAAAAGCTAATAAGAAATATAAAATAATAATATGCCTGCGCAGGTATATCTTTATACGAAACTAATAACTACTTTCATTATCTCCAGTAAAGCTTTCCTGTTAACTCTGGTTTATGAAAGTAACAGCCGTCAGTCGGAGCTAAGAATGTTAAGAAAAATTAATTTGCCTATTAGAAAAAAAACGTGGACGCAAATGACGTTAATTATATCATGTTAAATCATAGCTCGTAAAAATAATAAAAAAGTAAATCTCTCTTTAATGCAATACTAGGATAGGTTACAAATTGTAGACAAACCTTCGTATCTAATGCCGAATGCCATTGATCGAGACACCCCTAGGTTCCCAGACTGTGTAACTGTGATGGATATCACGTCAAATGGAGTGTCATCCTCACTCGGGGGCACTTTTAAGACTACATTATGTCTCATTCGGTTGTGAATTTCCTTTAGAGAGAGCAGCTAAAGGACGAAACAATTAGAATTTTAAGAAACAAAAAACATTATTTTTTGCTAGAGAGAAACCCCCAAAGTAACAAGAAAAGGGGTTTCAAATCCGTGTTTGCGACTTTATGTCATCGTTTATTTTCTTCATACGACATTCGCCATGATAATTGTTGTATGGTAACATTTTGAAACTTGTCCTACTCAGAATCATTTTGCGGATTTTAGGGTTTTCAGATATTCAGTAGAGATTTCTTTCATTTTAATGAAAGGAAGATGTTTAAAACGTAGGGTGATCACACTACCTGTGCACACAGTCTGCCCCATGCACACACACACACACACACACACACACAACAGCAGTCAGTTGGTAGAAATAGCAATTTCGTAAATTTATTTTAAACAAAACTGAACAATATTTTAAAATTTGTATTTCACATATCTTTTATGCATACCTTTGACTACAATTCTGTGTAGTTTCATTGTTATAGGCATGTGGGAAATATGTTAAATTATTAATTAGAATATTGTCTTTTCAGCCATGTGTGACATGGCCCGCTGATCGCCCATTGACTGTTATTCTGCGTGGTGAAAATGCACCTCAATGTATAAAGCTCCCCTACAAAAATGCAATATCCTCATGTGTTTCACTTATTTAATCAATTTGTTGTTTACACTCAAAGTAGCCACAATTGTACTAGAGTCATCAAACTTTGTTTTTTCTGAAATTCAGTCCCTGTAGAATGTTATGGCCTGTTGAATGGTTTTTCGGAAAATCCTCAAATCTGACATTTTTTTAAAAGAAACATATACTGTGATGTAGCTGAAAGTCTGCAGATTCTTATCATTTGATCGGTTTTACTGAATTTTTGATGAATATTCATAATTTTTTTTTTCTTCAAAACAAATATATTTCCATACTTGTCTAATTTACATAGGTTTCACTGATGTATCATGTTCGGTTTTTATTTGATTTCATATGCGCATATTAATTAGGTGGACTTAGTTATTCTCACAACTCTTTCATATCTGCAGATTCGCAAAAATGGCAAAAATTACTTATTTTGTTTGCTTCTGTTTTCAAAACGGTAATAGATACATGAATTTTCTTTTTTGTATTTTTACCACAAAGATGATATTTAAGTGTCTGATAATTTAATTTATTATTTGTGTCCGGGAAAGTGATGAATTAATTTGTCGAATTTTGCCATTTTTGGCAATTTGACCATTTCTGGCAGGTTTTTCGGTAATTTTGCGATATCAAAAAAATGGTATAAAATCACAACGCATTGACCGATTCAATTCTGTTTTTTGTTTTTTGAAGCTTTCACGAAGCTTGATCATTTGCAATCATCAAATAACATGTGTTTGTTGTACTTATTTTTGGTGTGCTATACCTATTAAAAGAGGCGAGAAATTTAAAAATGTTAATTTGAACCTCTCCATAACAACTGAGTTGTTATTTTTCTAAATGTTATTGAGACAAACATGATTAAAACATTCCAGACCTGCCCGGACATTTACCCTTAGGACAAAAGGCAACGAATCATTTTTCCGGGCAATCACTGCGGATATTTACACACATGACAAGTACCTCCATGGACAATTTACCCCAGGACAATTCCAACCTTGAATAATTACCCAGGACAATTACACCTAGAATTACAGGCTCATATGAAAACAATATTAATACCTCGGGCGTTTTTACGTCTGACATTTTTACATAGAAACTCTTCCCCCCCCCCCCCCACCCCCAATTATTTAGAATTGACAATATTGTCCCCTGCTACAGGTGGTCTCTTTGTATCTTTTATAACAATTCTCCCCGGTCAAATATACGTCTATTTGGGTACGTTTATGCTCAATTTTGAAGGCAGAATGAGCGATTTGAAACGCTCATCGTAAACGCTCATCGTAATCGCAGTTTCACGGTGTACTAACTGTTTATGCTCACTTCTCTGGCTCATCCAGGCATGATTCAGACTCAGAGCCAGAATCATGCTTGGAGGAGCCAGAGAAGTGCAGTGCAGACTCTGCAGTGGAGGTCAGTGCGTTGACCCCATTTAAACGCGTTTACAAAATTAATGATTGTGCGTTTATGCTTCCCAGAATCGCCGATCCAAAACGCACCTTACTGATAAAAGCCGAAAATTAGATAAACACAAATTTTAGTGAGAGTTTGAGCGATATCCGCTTGAAAATAATGATTTTTTGAAGTAATGCCATCAGTGATACACAAATTGGCAACACTGTGAAGTATCTTGCGAGGTTCTCTCCAATATGCTCTCTACAGAAAATGTCATAAACTTTCATTTTCTAGGTGATTGAAAACGTAGTAGATTCGTTTCATACATGGATTGTAAAGAAACGCATTTGCAATAATTGTTCTTAGGGTGCACATAATGATTGAAATTTTATGTAAGGAAAAAAGAAAGTCCTCGTTTGTTTTAAAATACAGAGAAAATGAGAAGGGATCTCGCAAGATACGTCACATAGTTGCCAATTTGTGTATGATTGATCGTAAATTCAAATATTCATAACTTTCTTGGTTTTATTCGGATTTTGCTCAACTTTCACTGACCTGTTCTTTTTATTGTTCTGCTTCCATTAAATCCAACTTTATATCAGGATGGAATTCCTCTTTAAGAACAAACTTATTTTCTTACCTTTTAGTTAGTCTCTGCCTTCTTCCCCTCACAATCGAGTGCCACTGTAACGCCTCCTGAATGGGATATGATGCTAAATGGGACCGATCGATGAGCCTTGCGGTACGACTGATGCTTCTCCTCATGTAGAACATCCTTTTTCAAAGAAGGGAGGACCAGCAATTGAGTAAAACATGGGCCTAATGAATCGGAAGTGCCCCGAGTCCTCATGGAAATTGTTCTGACAAAATTGGGGGTAAATCCCGGGGTTAACTTAACAACACCATTTTCACAATCATATTCATGATTCCATTTAATGTTATTTCCGTGGAATTCCAAAACATCGATTAGTGAAAATTGGGAGTTCACCAAACTTTTTTTCAGACAGCATTTCGGAAAAAAGCCATAGGCCGCTAATGGATGATTCTTGAGGACGTTAGAATGTCATTCCGTACTTTATCCTGGTTCACTCTCTCCCTCTCTCCGTCTCTCTCTCTCTCTCTCTTCCTCACTTTCTCTAGCTTTTTCTCTCTCCTTCTCCTTTCCCTCCTCCCCTCTCCCACTGTTTCTCTATTTCTGTCTTGTATTTCCTCTTCTCAATTTTCTGACAATGTGATAATTACTCATTAATAATTTTCACCAATATGTATAGGTCATTGACATTCACCAATTTTAAACAGTATAATAACAATTCCATAATGGCATTCGTATTAATGTATCATTTGACATTTTAAATGTCGTATTATGTGCATTTTACTTTTACAATGCTTCATTAAGCTGAATCAACTCAATTCTCGTTCATTTGCTTACTTTTTTTGGTCATAAATTGAACTCCCTTTTCTTTTTTTTTCTCGTTATCCTTTCCCTCTCCCTCTCCTTCACCTATCACTCTTTATTTCTTCTTTCTTCTCAATTCACTGACAAACTGATTATCACCATTTTATAACTTACAATCTTTTTTTTTTCTTCATACTTTAAATTATTACTGAATTTTTAAATCAACTGTTTTTAATGCATTTCTATATGATACAACGTGAGCAATGTACTTTCACTTATTACTCAATTTTTGAATTTTTAAATCTACTGTTTTTAATGCATTTTTATATGATACATTGTAAGCCAATTATTGTTAGTATTTGGACTTTTTATTTGGTATATTTATAATAAAACCGAAATTGAATTAAATTGAATTGACTTGAATTGTACTATCCGAGCACTATCCAAGAAAATTCAGCTTCTTAACATCATTCTATACACTTTGGCATACAGGCTATGCTCGGAGTAATTTTTGATGAAATTATGTCTAAGATAATTTAATGGCGTCTGCAATTTGAATCACACTTCTAGAAAATGCCATCAAGTCTGGTGTTAGCAAGCTGTGAGGCCTTGCACATAATAACCCCAGAAAGTCGGATTTTAAACAACTACCCTATAATCTTCCGAAAATGTGCAGTAGTTGACAGTTCTAACAGAACTGAAAATTTACAATTTACTAAAAGAAAACGTTAACAGTACTAACCGCATCAATGCCAGGAACATCGGCGTGCACATGGAGATGAATTTCAATCTCTTTGCCTCTTTCTACGGTTTCTGGGATGTATGGAGTGCACATAAGTTGGTGTCGGATCACCTGCTGTTCAAGAGGAATAAGAACCCACCACTCAGCACATCGATCAATGTACAAATCAAGATGTCTCTTGTACAATCTGCAGTATGGTGGTTCGTCTGGTGAGCTGGATGATCTCGTTCTTGATGTTCTTGGTAGATCTATTGCAAGTGGGTAACAAAACAAAAATGCGTTTGTTTTAAGATGTGTTATTCAGCAATGGAGAGCCAACTAGTCCGTTAAACTGTGGCACCTGAATAGGTGACACCAAATGTTTCTATCAGTAATGTAGTCAGTGTGGATAATAATTATTCAAAATGTTTGTAAGTTTGATAAGCCATCCTGACAAGCACTAACAGACCCCTTTCACCCGTTTCCCTTTATTAAAAATTTCAACAGAAAAAAAGGAGTTTTAAATTGTTCCTTACGATGTTATGGCGCTGTGACGACAACGACACCTAGAACTACTAACCCCGAGATTACTTAGAAAGCATTTACAGTCCACAATCATAAATCAGCATATAGTCTATTTTGCTTTCTATTACATGTACCTGCAATGGAAACGTAAAACACAAGCGGGAATAATATACCGAGAAGTCTTTTGGGGCTTTTTTTTGTACCCGACTGCAAGGAAAGAAGTTTACTTTTTTTTTAAACAAACAATGAGACAAACATCTTTAAGTCCTCTTAAGTCCACTTAGTAATTAATGACTTACCAAGGGCACTAGCACATCGACTCAATTCTAAACCGGGGACCACCCGGTTACAAAACCAATCTCTACCACTTAGCCATATCGCAACTACTCAGTGTTGTCCTGAATGTGCATTGCCTAGTTTTGCTGAAAGGGGATCTCAGGGCATCCATTTTCGTTTGCTCCAGCAGTAAAAAAACGAGTCTGATTCTGCATCTGACCAGATAGACTTACTGCTTACTGGATCCCATACATGAGAAACGATGTCTGGTTTCACTTGATCAGGGTTGATGGCCAAGGTAGAGTGTGGTATCCTTATCTTAACAGGTTGGCGGAAAATCATGCTGGGAGGATCACATCTGATCCCGTAGCAGGCAACTGATTCATCATCTTGGATGTCAACAATAGGCGGGTCTCTTAAGAGGGTCAGGGTGATCTTGCACGGGTCATTCTGATGAACAGCCTCCGGAGGAATAAACAATGATATGCCATGGTTCTCTAGTTCGACTTCCGTACTTGTATTCCTTTCGAATTCAACAGAGACAATGCCAGGTGTTGATAGTTCATCTGTTGTTTATTTCAAGCATAAGGAAATGACACGGTAATAAGAGCATATATATAAAAAAAAAGTACATTTACACATAACACTTCTTTAATTATATGTATCTGTTTTCTTATTTTTCTTTCATTTTGGGCACATTATCCGTTTATATCTCGTTTATGGTCTATTGATGTAAACCTAAGAGGTGGTTCTACATACATAAATACGAATGCGAATATGAATTATAATATTTGAGGAAATTTTGTATTTTTGACAGTTTACCATTTCGTTTTTGAAAATACCAATTGTTATATATATTTGCTTATTTATGATTCATTGTCAGAAAAATTCTTATTGTACTTTATATTATTATTGTTATCGAAAATATGTGTACTTGCATGAATGCAGAAGAACATCAAACAAATTAAATAAAATGTAGTGCAATGTGTGTGAGGGATAAGTGGGTAAGTTTGTGTGCGATTAAGTAAAATACCCGGACAATGAATTATCAAATCCCTTGTTCTTCGTGATTGAAAAACTGAAGTGCTTGTTTAATCATCGCTAGACATTAATCCGTGAATTAATAGATGAGAAGAAAAAAAGATATCAGATTCACCTTTTTAGCTATTTTACTGAGAAAAGCTGTTTGTATATGAATGATGCTCTTACCTCGATAAGACTGGATCTTCTCTAAAGAAGGTAATCTGAAATTAATCATACGTAAACAAAACAAAAAAGTCATTTCTATTAGCTGTGTAAACATTTTTTTATTTCCAGAAAAAACGACATACATGATCGTTGAAAAACGAACAACTGTTGAATGTCAGACGCTTATCGAGGCCCTTTATTTACAAAAAAAATGAGGCTGTAATTTTCGCCTTTTTTACGTATACAAAGAAGAAAGTAATACATTCTTTTGCACCTGGTAATGCCGTAAAATACAATTCACACACATTCAAACATTTAAAGAACCACTTTTAGATAATATCTTCTAAACAAAAATTGGTAGAAAATGTATACTGTCTATCTGAGTCGAAGAGTAGAAGGAAAACAAAAATGAAGTAGTCGACCTAGTAGGCCTGATTTATAGCCCAGAACAATAAAATTGCCACAGTTGTTGCATAATGTACAATTTTATTGTCCGAACTACACATATATTATATGATCATTAACACTTATTGGACTTTCCTATTTAAAAATATGTCATTCAAAAGAGCAAGATGGAAATACGCATTATTTTCTTGCGTCTTGCTAAATCTCTTGTCTTACAAGTGACATGGCTGATGGCCACAGTGGCGGATCCGGGGGGGGGGGGGACTTGTAAAAAACACGTTACTTTTTTTTTTGAGACGGGCCCCCTCCTCTGGCGCTCAAGGGGGGGGGGGGTGCGATTTTTCAAATCTTCGAGGACCCCCCCCCCCCAAACAAATAAGTGCTCACTACCCCCCCCCCCCCCCCCCCCCCCCACTGAGCGACTTATCGGCCAGCTGTTTCGCCGCTAAATATTTTCACACGAATTGGGCCCCCTCCTCTGCCGCCGGCTGGATCTGCCCCTGGATGGCCATAATGTAATTGTTTAGACCTGAAAAAAAATCACCTGGACAAAATCATTTGTTTGATCACTTCGTCCTTGGCATAATGGATTGGTAGGTTGCCTGTCTCATCCTTCACATCTAACTTGGCTCCATTCTCTAGGAGATAAAACACTAAGGCTTTCTCAGGAGATAGTTCGCCCTTGTAATTCTCATCAGAGATCTGAAACAAACAAACATATATAATTTTTATTTATTACAACAGTATCGTCCAACAATAGTCAGGATGGATGAGTATAATACGCAAAGTTTAACGCTGTCTATTGGAATCACGGCAGTGGAAACCCCTATTTTCGTTAAAAACTTCCCAACACACACAAACACTCGCCCACACACCAACATACATATTTCTGGGGCCAATCACGGGTATCAGATTCTTGGTTTTAGAGGAGCAATATATGTTAGTGACATCGCCATAACGGTTCCATGTGGACCCCAGAACTGACCAATATTTGACCGTAATGTTAATTAGTTTTTCAGACTCTCGTCGGTCTGGTGTCGGTCTCGTTGGTATTGCTGGGGTATGACTCACCTTTCTTAATGTGTCAGTTTCTTGCACGATTTTCACGCTCTTATAGCAGAGTTTAATGGCTTTGTGGAGACAAGTCTGGCCGTCAGTTGAATGGACATTGAGATCAGCTCCCTCATAAACTAACTTCTCAATTGTGGACGTGCAACCGTGTTGTATTGCAAGATGGATATCAGTTAAATCATTCTGGACGAGCTGCATATAAGAAAATATGCAATATGAAAACTTGATATTTTATATTTTGATTAAATGCTAGGAAAGCCAAATTTCTGTGAACACAAATACTGTCTTGTGATCAATTAAATCCAATAATTCGAATCCTTTGAGCAAACATTGTAACTTGTCTAAAAAGTACATACAAATCAGCATTGAAGCATTGACTGGTGTTATAATTACGTATGGTTATTATTGGTGATACGTGTACAACATCGAGTTGGCCAAGTCTTAACAAATAATGATAGGAAGTCTTTGCCTAGTATTCACTGAATTTAATTTCAGTCATTATTCTACATGCATGCATTAAATACATCAAAGTAGATAATTTCGCCATAAAGTGTGTTTTAATATTTTTACCTTGGAATCTGTATGGTCCATGAATAGATCAGCTATGCTTTGGTACCCGAGGGATGAACACAATTGTAGAGGTGTGTGTCCTTGAATGTCTCTTGTGTCAGAACTTGCTCCTCCTGCCAGAAGGACTTTAACGACATTAATGTAACTATTCTGAACGGCATGGTGTAAAGGCGTCCTACCATCCTTATCTCCCTTATTGACCTCAGCTCCTTGACTGATGAGATATTTGGTGACATCAAGATGGCCCTGTAGAGCAGCTACGTGTAATGCAGTAGTACCGTTAATTATTTCTTTATTCACTTCAGCTCCTTGGCTCATGAGATATTTGGTGACCTCAAGATGGCCACCAAAGGCAGCAAGGTGGAATGCAGTTCTTCCGTCATTATCTCCCTTATTCACTTCAGCTCCTTGGCTGATGAGATATTTGGTGACATCAAGATGACCCTTCTGAGCAGCAAAGTGTAATGCAGTCCTACCGTTATTACCTTCCTTATTCACTTCAGCTCCTTGGCTGATGAGATATTTGGTGACATCAAGTAGGCCATTTAGAGCAGCTACGTGTAATGCAGTCATACCGTTATTACCTTCCTTATTCACTTCAGCTCCTTGGCTGATGAGATATTTGGTGACATCAAGATGGCCCTTCTTTCGAGCAGCTACGTGTAATGCAGTTATACCGTTATTACCTTCCTTATTCACTTCAGCTCCTTGGCTGATGAGATATTTGGTGACATCAAGATGGCCCATCTGAGCAGCGAGGTGTAATGCAGTCCAACCATTACAATAAATTCCCTTACTAATTCCCTTATTCACATCACCTCCTTGGCTGATGAGATATTTGGTGACATCAAGATGACCCTGTAGAGTAGCGAAGTGTAATGCAGTCGTACCGATGTTAGCTTCCTTATTTAACTCAGCTCCTTGGCTGAGAAGATATTCGGTGTCATCGAAATGACCATTCTGAGCAGCAAAGTGTAATGCAGTCATACCGTCTTTATTTCCCTTATTCACTTCAGCTCCTTGACTTATCAGATAGCTGGTGAAATCTAGATGACCATTATTGACAGCACGATTTAATGCAGTCTCACCGTCATTGTCTCCCATGTTGACCTCTGCTCCTTGACTGATCAGATATTTGGTGACTTCAAGATGACCACCATGAGCAGCATGATGTAATGCAGTGCTCCCATCACTATCTCCCTTATTCACCTGAGCTCCTTGGCTGATGAGATTTTTGGTGCCATAAAGATGACCCTCCTGAGCAGCAAGATGTAATTCAGTGCTCCCATCACTATCTACCTTATTCAACTCATCTATGTCCTCCATATTTGAAGAAGCACCGGGTTACCAGACATCTTAATTTAGCCCAGTTTCTTGTAATAGTCTACTTCCCCCATACTCGAAATGTTACAATGAAGATTGTAATCTTTTCTAGCAGATAAACCA
>JAVYIG010015114.1:0-37833 GCA_035222895.1 Strongylocentrotus droebachiensis | reverse complement strand
TACTCGATCCACCCTCTCATACAAAATATAGCCTGCAAAGAACAACAACATGAAAATGGAAAGACACCTCAGGCCTTGGCCTGAGACACCTACGTTCGTTTCGTGAGAGGCTGAAGTATCCGGCCAGCTATTAATACTATTTTATTGAGTAAGTTTTGAAGAAGAACAAAAACAAGTACTCACTCTCAAATCGTGTTGGTTATTGGGGAATTTGGAATGTCATCAAATATGTTTTTTTCTTCTTTTAAGACAATAATTGTTTTGCCACTCAGGCCTGACTAAATGTATATAGGCCTACGTTTTCGTAAGGCAACCGACAAGTTATTTTGTCATATAACTGATTAACATTTGAAGATTTCCTACACTAGTGCCTGCCGTGCGTGTCCCATATTATTTTGATCATGTTTAGAAAGGTTGTGGTTGACATGATTAAAAACAAACTGGTCGGCTTGGACATATCTGTATTACTGTATAAAAGGTTAAGCAAAAATAAACGAGTATTCGAGTATTCGACAAGCGGTCAACACAGTAAATTGCACCTGAAATTACGAATCCATGACATATGCTCCGCTGACGATTGCTCCGCCGACATTTACTCCGCAAAACGCGACAATTGCTCCGCGACATTTGCTCCGACGTCATATGCTCCGCCGACATTTGCTCCGCCGACAGTTGCTCGCCCAAAAAGTTCACTGGATATTCTTACTCGGAACATGCCTATGCTCTCTTTGGATTGATTTTTTAAGAGAAGATATGACATATTGTTTGCCGGATATTTCAAAAGCTTTCTTAAGATGCCTGAAAATGTCTGTTCTGGAGATGCCGTTCAGTAATGTTATCCGGCTAACCAGTTGTTTAATACCTCCATATAGCCACATTTGCAATATCAGTATATTTGTACTATAGTAGTGCATGTGATGCTGTATAATCCCTTGCTGTAGGTATGTTATACCCCCAAAATATGAAGAGTTTTGTTGCAAAAGGACCTAAATCCACTTTAGCTATTTTGGAGTAAATCCACTTGTCACCTTCTGCCCCTCTTTGCGGGATAGTACACCCTGCCCCGTGCACTGTACCCCTCTGTGGATTTTTGAGCTCCTTGCCCCCTTTAGGGTAATCCGCCATCTACCCCCTTTGGTTAATTTTATCCCTGCCCACCTTGCCCCGAGCCCTCCCTCCACCACCACCCCCAAACACCCAAACAGCTGTGAACTCTATCCAATACTAAACACAACTTGGAGAATTAGGGCCTTTTGAAAGAACATTAATTTCATATATATTTTGTCCAAACTTCCTGAAACTTTTTTTGGATTGAATAGTCAGTTTGATACACATGGTGCAAGTCTATTTAGCAGTGTAAAAAAATTCAAAATGATTTTTTTTTTTAATGGATTTAGGGCCTTTTGCATGTAAGCTCTTTTGTATAATTCATAATTGCATGCTTGCCTGATCCAATTCACCTCGGTTTTTTTAACAAAAATAACAGAAATAAGATTCTTTAAAGGGAAACAAATTATAACACTTTCAAAATGCAATCATTTTCTTCCTTAGGAATGTTATGAAACACCATATTTGTGAGGCCTTCATGTAAATCAGATCATTATCTAGAAGGTCAAGAGAAAGAAAATTTAGACATGTTTCAGAACATTAAAGTAATGTACATATTCCCTCCGGAGGAGATATTACTTGATTGATGATTCACAGCATGATAGTCAAAGCCAGGAAGCTGGAAATATGTGGGGAATAATCAAGAAAAATGAAATGGGTATGCATTCTTACTTTGTAAACAAATTACCCAAAACATCTTGTCCAATTTGTTTTCTCATGCCACCCCGTTCAACGGTGCCTATTTATTTGTAAAGCTTATTTTTCAATCTTTCTATTTCAGAGCAGTTTGACACATGTATCATACGTTTCCTGTTTAAGCTGTAATTGCTTTCTAGATTTGTATTGTTATTAAGGATATTTAACATCCAACAATTGATAAGTAGGATTGTTTTTTATGTTATAATGCTGCCTGTTGCATCACCATTTGAGAGTGTTTTGACTATTGTTCGGTTAGCAGGAGTAAGAGAATGGTTTCCAATCCTTTTTATACATATTTTGCAATATCAGCATATAGATTCTTTGATATGTTAATAATTGTATGGTGCTCAATCCTATTGTTTTCGAGTTTGGTTTTTAAAAGATTCTTTGATCAATATCTCGGATGTCTGTTCTTTTTGTGTGTTGCCTAGTTTTTGAGACAATTCTGAATGACGCATAAATAGGCCTACTTTGTACTTGCATGATTATGCATATCCACAAACTGGTTAAAGACAACCTTAAGTCCTGGGAAAAGTATTTTTTGTGTGTGTTTTCGTATTTTTTCCCTTCTCAGTTACGAAGAATGTTATAACTTTTTAAAAGGTTCCCTGAAAGGTGTTGCTCGTCTAAGGCCTTTATAATTTATATTAGTAATGACAAGAAATAGCTGAAGTGTTCGGGCTGAACATTCATGCCAGAATTAATTGAGTTTGGTCCCATATACTACTACTCGTTTCTGCATGCAGCGCAAGCAGTCGCGGATCCAGGGGAGGGGGCCGAGCGGGCCTTGCCCCCCCCCCCCCGCAAAAAAAAAGAGAGAGAGAGAAGGAAAAGAAGGGAAAGGGAAAGAGGAGAGAAAGGGGAAAAAAGAAGAGGAAGAAAAAAGAAAGGGGGGAAAAAGGAGATCGGGAGGGATCCGAAAAGGCCTTGCCTCCCATGCTGTTACCCCCCCCCCCCCCCATCAAAACAAATAAGAGAGAAGGAAGGAAAGGGAAAGAAAAAAGTAAAAGAGGAGATAAAGGGAAGGAAAAAAGAGGAAGAAGAAAAGAAAAGGGTAAAAAGAAGGGGAGATCAGCTGCGATTAATCCAGCCAACAATGTGTGAATCGGGGGGAGCCGAAAGACCCTTGCCTCCCCCTCCCCCCCCCCCCCCCTCCCCCGAAAACCTAAAAGAGAGAGAAGGAAGGGAAGGGAAAGGGAAAGAGGTGAGAAAGGGAAAAGAAAAAAAAAGAGAAAGAAGAAAGGTAGGGGAGATCAGTTGCGATTTTTCCCGCCAACAAGGAGTAGATCGGAGGGGGGGGGGGGGCACTGGCGTACTGATGGGGGCAGTTCCCCCCCCCCAATATGATTCGAAAGTGATTTATTTCTATAATTCGATACCGTTGATTTACAAATGTTGCTGAATTGACATAATTTTCCGAGATTTTTCCTCACTTTTTAGTAAATTGTACTTTTTTATGCGTTTTTTGGAAAATGACAAATTCCTAAATTTACAGTCAGGCAAGAAATATGCTTATTTAGAGGCCTACATGTCATGGCCTGCGGAACGGCGGGGCTTCTTTTATCAAATATACAGCATGTATCCTGTGCTTTTCACTTCCAAAACATTCTCTAATATAGTTTCTATGGATAATAAACTGAGCAAAGTTTAAAATAAGATTGACAAGATTCATTTCTCTTTTCTCTATTTCATAACCTATTAAAAGAATTTTTCGTTCAAAAAAAATCTTAAATTAAACAAAGTATCAATTAATTTGGATACAATCTTCCAAAAAAGCGAAACCTTCTTACAAGTCAAGAGAAGGTGGTTAGTTGTATCTGTAGAAAATGATATTAGCATCATGGAAATTAGGCCTATACAGTTTGTAAAAGAATTAGGTTGAAACATAATGAAGATTCAGAAAAGGATGGTAACTTATGATATAATATATTTGCATCATGGATTTTTTGGTTGAATATATGATGTCATTTTTATGCCTCCGTTACGAAGTAGCCGGAGGCATTATGTTTGCGGGTTGTCCGTCCGTCCGTCCGTCCGTCCGTACGTCCCGTTCTCGTGATCGCGTTATCTGAAGAACCAATTGATGGATTCCTGCCAAACTTTGGTCATGTATGTATCTTGCAGAGCCGATGAACTGATTAGATTTTGGGGTTACGAGGTCAAAGGTCAAAGGTCACAGGGCTCATTATGTACGCAAAAACGGCTCGTGATCGCGTTATCTCAAGAACCGATTGATGGATTCCTGCCAAACTTTGGTCATGTATGTATCTTGCAGAGCCGATGAACTGATTAGATTTTGGGGTCACGAGGTCAAAAGTCAAAGGTCACAGGGCTCATTAGGTATGCAAAAACAGCTCGTGATCGCGTTATCTCAAGAACCGATTGATGGATTCCTGCCAAACTTAGGTCATGTATGTTACTTGCAGAGCCAATGAACTGATTAGATTTTGGGGTCATGAGGTCAAGGTCAAAGGTCATGCGGCTCATTATGTATGCAAAAATAGCTTGTGATCGCATTATCATTAGAACAGATTGATGAATTCCTGCCAAACTTAGATCATGTATGTATCTTGCAGAGTCAATGAACTGAGTAGATTCTTGGGTCATGAGGTCAAAGGTCAAATGTCATGGGCTCATTATGTATGCAAAAATAGCTTGTGAACGCATTCTCATTAGAACTGACGGATGGATTACTATTTAACTCTGGACATCTTGCAGAGCCCATGAACTGAGTAGATTTTAGGGTCATGAGGTCAAAGATCAAAGGGTCATAAATGTATATGAGAAATTGCTTGTAATCACGATATTCTGAGAACCTGTTAATGGATTACAATGAAACTTGAATTTGAAAAATTTCTTCTGTTTTGGTTTGTAAACTTGCTCTATGACGGAGGCATCATTTTCGACTGCGCGCAGTCGAAGTTCCATCTAGTTTGTAATTATTATTTGAAAAGGTAAGAATAAAGAAAATGAATAACACTGTTATTTTATTATCTTCATGGTTTAGTTCTTAACCTTACTGCTTATTCCCGTTTTCACAAATCATTTTGTTGCAGTTTGATGTTAGTTCTTCATCCCTTAAAGTCATTGAAAACAAAGTACTCGAATGAGACGGGGTGCTTTACTCACTAATATATATATATATACATAGTAAAGCTACAAACACTTAAATGAAGAAAATAAATCTTGAGAGAACGGACTGGATATTATTGAAAAATCCAATCTAAACAAGAATGTACTACATGTACTACAATTTCATGAGAGAAATAGAACTCGAGTGGAGGAGAAGAGAAAAAGTGAGGAAAATGAAAGAAGACTAATAGCATGAGAGGAAAGAAAAGAGCTAGGAAGACAAGAAAAGGGTGTAAAAAGGAAAAGGAGGAGCAAGAGAGAGAGATAGAGAGTTTTGATCTTTGAATCAGCTAATGTGCAATACATGAAACAGACTTTTAGTGGAGTAATTATCTTTCGGTGAAGAACTTGCATAAGGAGCTATAACTTGATTTTTTTAATTAAACATTATGGAGTAGAGCAATAAACGGCTGAGCGTTTGTCTTCTGTAAGGCACTTTTTAGGCAAAACAAATGACGGCAGAGCAATTTATTGTACTAATTGCCAGAGGAGCATTCATGTCTTCCACGAGGCACATTTGGATCAGAGAGCAATTTTATTGTCGGAGCATTTGTCTTTTACGGGGCACTCCTGACACGTCGGCGGAGCATTTGTCTTCAACGGGGTACTTTTGGGGGAGCAATAATTGTTGTAGTAGCATTTGTATTTTACGGGGCACTTTTTGGGCGGAGCAAATGTCGTCGGAGCAAATGTCACCGGAGCAAATGTCGCTTCATGCGGAGCAATTGTCAGCGGAGCATGTGTCGGGTTACCAAAATTACATCATGTGCATTATAAGTTCCAAACGCTTTCTTTCATACAAATACAAAAAAAGTTCCAAAAGCTTGAATGCATACTATTTCACGAGATGTAATAAAACAATATGAATAATTCTAATGATACACTAACATACCAATGCATGATCATTTTTGCGTTTCTTTCTGCCTGCAAAAAACTAATATCCATGCTAAAGTTTATTGGTAACATGGATATTTTGAAGAGATGCTAGAATTTGAATTTCCCCTCTCTGTTGAAAATATATATATATATATATATATTTCAATATATTTGTCAACTACAACATTTCTAAAAGCAGCAACGTAAATGAACACTAGACTACAGTTATCTGAACAAAATGAGAATACAGCAAAGTTAGCCTCTTCATTATCGTATTTCCGTTGCCATAGAGCTTCAATTAACAGACACTATAATTTCGTAAATGATAACAATCTATTTGCATTTGAATTATGTGAAGAGTAATTGTGAAGTATAATTTTCCCTTTGTTATTTTTTATATATATGAATGATATAATCAATACATCTGAATTATTACATTTTGTTTTATATGCGGACGATACCAACATATTTATTTCACATGCTGATAAAAATACGCTTCAAAATTATGCAAATGTCGAATTAAACAAGATCACTTCCTGGTTCAAAGCTAACAAATTATTTCTCAATACTGACAAAACTAAATATATGTTCTTTTGTTCAAATAAGCGCCAACAGAATTAAACCACATTCAATCAATGTCTGCTTGTATTTTTATTGCTCAATCCATGCAAGATTACATTTCATTAAAACTTCCTGTGATTGTCAGAGAATGTTTTCATGAGCCATAAAACATCTTCAATTTGATTTTTCGATAAAACTAGATAACCCCATAAAATACAAAGAGCAAGCATTATAAATTTCCTAGGAGTACAGATAGATGATAAGCTAACTTGGGTTAATCACATCAACTCCATTCGTGGAAAGCTTAGCATGTTGAGTAAGCTATTCTACCGCTGAAAACCCTTTTCACTTTGTACAATGCCATTGCCCTGCCCTATGTCGATTATTGTAGTCTTGTATGGGGAGGGGCCAGCTCGTGTCATTTAAACAGGCTAAATACTTTACAAAAGAAAGCCATTCGTCTATCTTCAAACTCCCATTATCTTGCCCATACCCATCCGTTGTTTAAGAAACTGAATATATTAAATGTCTCTGTTAATGTAACAATTAAAACAGGAGTCTTTATATATCGTTATCAGAACAATTTGTTACCACCTGTGTTTAATAATTACTTTGTTACAGTTGACAAGACACATAATGTCAACACAAGACAAAAACGTAACATTTTCTTGCCATATTCACGTTTAAAATTACGAAAGGTAAATTCTATACAACAAAAAGGAGGTGAATTTCGGAACAATATTGAAAACTCAATTAAAAATGTGACCACTTTAAATTCTTTCAAATTGAAATTCAAGTTGCGTTTTCTTGCCACATATGAATGACTTCCCTGATGCATACAATTACGTTATAAATTATGTCGTTCTGTATTATTGTGTTTTAGTTTGTAATGTCTTGTTTACGTCTTGCATTTTGTTATATTGTGAATTTTAATGTTTAATGTTTTGTATTTTCCACATTTGTCATTTATGTTATGGGTCAACCCACTTCCCTCAAGCCATCGGCTTTATCAGGTGCTAATGATCCATTGCACTTTTCAATGTATATATATTGTTTTTGATTTTTTAAATGAAATAATAAATTGAATTGAATTGAAGAAAGAAACTGAAACACTTGAACTCGTTTCAAAATTTTTGTTGGTAATTATCGGAAAAGAATACATTGTGTTGAAACCAATAGCAATAAACTTCCTAAATTTAAGGAACAAATGACAGTTTTTTTCCTCTGCAGTGTTTCATATCTATTCTCTTAACAAAAAAGTTAAACTAATTAGGCAAAGCTAATCATCCATCTATATACAGGTGGTCCATAGGCGCCGGAAGCGGAGGGGGGGGGGGGTACTTTATAAAGAATGTACTTTATAGCAAAGGAAGGGTCATCATTTTTAAACAAAAGCCCCATTGAGGGGTCTAACTAGATTTGTACAACTTTGCAAGCAAGACAAATTCAGATTATTCCGTGCTGAAAACTTGCATTTCTCAACACACTAAAAAGCTAATGAATGTAGAGACAATGTACGAACATTTAGGTTAAAGATTTACCTGCACATTTACCATGTTTACAAGTCTTATCTAGCAAGTTGATTGCAATACTGCACATTGTGCTGTCATGGAGGGGGGGGGGGAGGGGGAGGGGGCCAAGCATGACCCCCCCCCCCTGAATGAAGCAAGCGAGGGGGTCCATGTGGGGCACAAATCGATTTCATATTGACTAGGCACAAAACTTTCAGTGAATTTGTGTGGTTGACAATGTTATTTTAAATAGAATTAGTTTTCTTTTGTAAATTATGTAGACAATTGACCAAATCTACCAGGGGTAAATCATGGTATGAATCAGTTTGAATCAGTTGTCTAAATAAGGACGTCAGAATCCATGAGATTTTACTAACAAGATTAAAATTTTGTTATTTAAAAGTCTTTTGAGCATAAAGAGCGAGCCAAACCTTCCAGACCAATTCACTGACTTTAGAAGAAAACAATACTGTCAAAAGCAGATGAGGACAATTATTAGTTCTGGCATATTTTGACTATCCATAATTAGACAACTGATTTACAAGATGGTTTCACTTACACTAGTCATCATCAGTAGTTCTTAAATAAAATTTCATTTTCATGTAAAAAATTAATACTCCCTAGGCTAGGGAGGTTTATTACTATGGGACTTCCAGCGAAATAAAAATTAAATCATGTGGAGCACAAGAGCAAGCAACTTAACATCTAGCGTTTCTAGCATTTGCAGTGATTTTGTTTCTAATAAAATCTTTTATGTTTCTCCACGTTCTCCTATTCAGTACTGTTTCATTTTTCATGCATATACATTTCATTTTTACCTGGAAAAGTCCCCATAGTAATAACCTCCCTAGATGCCTTCTCACCGCACCCTCCTCCTCAAAGGACCATGCCCTCTTCTGTGTCTTCTGTGTCTTCTTCGATGTTCGTCGTGTTTCATCTGATTTTCTTTTGGCCCCTGTGAAGATATACAAATCAGTTGAAACAATCACTAGTATGAAGAGTGTTTCAACCACTGCACAAATTTATATTCTAACAAGATAAAGGTAAGATTTGATTAAAGTCCCTATGAAAATATCTCCGGGAAAAAGGTGGTTACATCAAACTTCAGTCGATCATATTCATTATCAGTAAATCATTCTACATTTATTAATGAAATTTAGCCAGGCAATACCCAAATCGACGCATAGTCTTGTCTTGTGCATTATTTACACAAGAAGCTATAATTGAATCTTTTGATCTCCAATTTTGAAAAGACTGCATGCAACCGAATTACCTTTAAAGAAAGAAAAAAATACAATGTTAGATGTTATATGAAATTCCTTGCAACGATTGGCTTCAAATCAGATAGCAAAACAGCAAAGTTATAACGTTTTATCAGTGATTACCTTTTGATATTCTACCTGGACCCATAGCTCTCCTATCGTCTACCACATCTTCCCCTTGGTCGTCGGATGGTCCATCTTCATCTTCTGAAGGATTAGAAGACAATTCTTCAATTTCTGGAACACACACAGACAAAAAGGAAGAATTACACAAGAAAGTAAATTTATTTTCCATTGTTTGGCTACAGACATTCCCTATCTTTGTATCTTTGACACATATCCTTTAACAACATGATCAAGGTTTCTGTTTTGCTTTTATCGGGAAACAAATAGTAGTTTATATACATTTTTTCCTTCTTCAGCTCAATTATCGGTCTATGCGAAGAATCATATGAAATTACACTGAAACTGTGAAATATCAATTCAAGAATTGTCTCGGTCCAATCTATGTCTTCTACTTTTGGATAGAACTTGATGTCTGAGTACAGTGTTTCCCAGAAAAAGAGGTAAAAACAGATTTAATTGCAGGAATTTTCCGTCATAATACATGATTTTCTTGATAAGATATGCATAAACGTAGTCCAGTAAAACGACATTTAGCTGTGCTGATTTAGCAGCTGACAATGGACCTAATGTCCGAGTCAAATCACACGAACATATTATGTCCACTTTCTTTCCAAAAACAGAAATCACTATAGCACCGTATCTAGCATCGACTCATTAGGACGAAATCAAGAATCTTTTCATGTTACTTCTTCTCTAGCATACTTCATTATTTTTTTTTTACGAATGAGGCGTCATATAAAAGAGGACAATTATGAATTTACATGTGATGTTTTTCTTTTTCCAAAATAGTCAAGTTTACTACCCTAAAAAAAAAAAAAAATCAAAGTTGCAATTTATGCGTGCCAATGAATTTTTGGTACCACCCTTTTCTATCGTTTTAATTCAATCATGCGTGCAAAATAAATAATAATACGTTATGCATCAAATAAAATACATGTATATCTCATCATATCATTCTTTATTTATTATGACAGAAAATTTCTGCCTTGAAATCCGGTTTCCCTTTTTTCTGGGACACGCTGTATGTTACTCAGGAAATACTTCTTAATATTTAAGGCAATGTTATCACTACCTTCATCTTGGTCAACTTCAACATCTTTTAGCCGCTTTCCTCTGAGTGACTCTGCTGGTTTATCTCCTTCAAGAGCAAGAAGCATCTTGGAAAGCTTGGCTACCTGGATGGTGGGATCGGGCAGCCGATAGAACTCACGATGAACCCTGATATCGTGTCCAAGATATTTGGAAAGGATGTCTAGATCATTCTCCTGTAGATTCATAATTTGTGTGATTGTTGCAATATGCTTACGCAGTTGTGTTGATCTTAGAAGCTCTGGCTTCTGGGCTCCACAGCGTCTGGATATTTCCCTTAAGGCATCACACCCCCTGAAATGAGATTCTGTCCCGGGTACAGCAAACAGGTAAGGGTTGCTATCTGGAATCCCCACTCTTGATGCAACGATTGTGTCGACAGATTTCTTCATAAGGTCTGTCATCATCAACGGAACTGTCTGACCACGCTTTCCCACAAGCTCCACTCTCCACATTTTGCAGATCAGTCTCTTTTCCCAGTTCTTGAGCGACATATCCTCCATCACATGCGATGATCCTTTTCGAACTTTTGCATAATCTGTCATCTTCATCTTCGAGACCTCTCCCTGTCGTCGTCTGTTGAAGAGAGTTAGATGTGTGAGAGACAGCTTGCTTAGTTGGGTAAGGAGCTCTTCATTAATCCCTTGCTTTTCGATGTTATGCAGACACTCTTCGCTCTTTTCCTTGATGAAGTTGGAAAGTTTAACCACATCTGATGTTAAGGGAATTAACTTCGGGGCATTCCTCTTCCCCTGGTAAAGGGATCGATGAGCATGCGTTGCTACATCAATTCCCCACCTAGCCTCGTACAGGGTCAAGAAGTCTCTTGCTTTTTTCTCTAAATCATTGCTTTCTGTCATGAGCGCTTTGCTTACAAGGGTAAGTGCCATCTTTTTTAAGCTATGTCCGACTTTAATGCTGTAAGACGGCTTCTTGTACAGTTGCGTCTCTTCGTCGAACTCGCCGAGTTTCCTTGCTGCCTTGACGGTGTCCTGAAAAGAAGCTGGAGCAATCAATGATGACGCTTCTGCATCCTTATTACCGGACATACTTCTGAATTCGAGGAGAAGTCTTGCAACTGCTCTGATTTCACAGCGAATGACGTTGTCGTTTTCCCTGCTGTGTCCCAGTTTGAAACACAACTGTTCTCCGAGTGCAGTTATTGTGTCATCATTTCGGATACAAAGTGACACCACATCAGATCTCAAACCTGCCAGCACCCTTGCATATCGACTGGTGACAGTGGTCGGCAGTGGTCGGAGCAATCTCCCAGCTCGAACGTTCACTCCTCGAATGTATCCAGATTTCCCCTTCTCTTTACACAGATGCTTCCACATTTCGTTTTTGTTGTACCACCCTAAGCAGTTTGGGCATGGTTGGTAGTCATCGGGCCTTGCTTCGTAATTTGGCCGATATATAGGGACGATCATTCCTTCTCCACTTCTGCATACTTTGCAGTTATGTTGGTGATTCCCCATATTCCCTATCTCAGACATCAGCTTGTTTCTTTCTTGGGATGATGCAACACCAAGGTACTCGGCAACAAGTCTTTCACTTTGATGCTGCTTCAAGTGAACTCTCAGCTTTGATTGTTTTACTTGACAAAAGAGGCAGAAATCAATTTTATCGTAACATCTCTTACCACCAATATTTTGCGTTGTCATAACAGTGATTTTACCCTTATTTTGACCATGACTTGATGAACTTGTTCCTTCAGTGCATTTTGTTTTAGATTCAGTTATTCGGTGATGGTCAACTGCTGCTTGAAGTTGATTTTCTGCATATTCTTTCCGAGTGATTGATATCTCCTGTGGAAGAGGAATTACTTCTTCGGAACTAATATCGTCATCACAGTCTGACTCTGACTGTGATTCTGGTACGTACTCGCTACCACTGGATATGCTGATTTCATCATCACTTATTTCTTTCATTTCGAAGCTTGGTGTCGGATGATCAGATTTACAAGGGGAGTGTTTTTTGGGATCATCTACATCCGCTTGATCTGAAGGTTGTCACTCTTTTGACTCAGATGCAGGTGGCAGCGCATTACTCGCAGACTCAGAAGGGCTCTCAGACTCTGTGAACTTTTCCAACTCATCACTGGTGGGTTTTTCTACGCAGGGACGAACTAGTTAAAGCAATAAAAATCATGATGATTTTAGTAGGGAGTTTGGGTTTTTAATTTTTTTATTTAGTAGGTACTCAACATGCCTGTAACTGGGGAGGGGTTGCAGGTGTGGATGCTGCAGAGTACTAATGGTAGTTGAGACTTGGGTTTTATAAGTTATATTATGCAATAATAATTTTTGACTCCCAATTGTGGTATAAACTAATTAAATAATTTGTTTCCCTAAGCTTTTTAAAATAGTCGGCCCTAAAACTAGCATAATTATTTTGATTGATCATCAATTAGTTAATGAAGCATATCATCGCATGAGACGCTTTTCTTTTGCAAACTGGCATGACAGGTGATTGTACCATATTATCATAAATAATATTCATCTCCATATTTTAGATCTCAAATTTATGAACCTGGGCCTTTTATATGTTCAGACCAACTATTCAAAGGTAACTTATGAAGTCAATATATTGTATCAAACACTTACTTAAATTCATCGAATACAGTGGTCTATTCCATCTTCAAATCTGACTCTGATGCATCCATCAGATAAACTCTCTTGAATGATTGCTGCATACCACCTGCAGTCCTTCCAGTGAGCGTTGACTACATCTCCAGGCTTTAATGACTGTGACCAAGACATGTAAAAATGATAACATGTTTCTTTATTTTTTATCACGAATTCAAAATGTTATGAAAATTTGATATCTGAATACAATCATCATGAAAAGAAGAAAAAAAAATTGGCTAGATGTACTTTCACTTCATGTGACTAAACATACTTTTAAAGATTAGCAAGTGTTTAGGGGAAAACTAGGGTTTTGGAAAGTGAACAAACTTAATTTAGTATTGATTGCAAAGTATTTTCTAAGCATTGGTGAAACTTTCAAGTTATTAACCCTTGTTATCTTTGAGTTTGGTTTAAATACAAGTATGATTCGTCCCTCCCCTTCTTCTAGGATATTTTGTCCACATGGATAAAACCTCCACTACTTCGTTTCAGTTATAAAGCAGGTGGTTACATTAAAGTTCAGAAAATGTTCTAATTCATGCTTAGTTATATGAAATACATATAACCATTGTCGACAGTGGTTAAATGAAAAATTCACTTGAAAAAATAAAATAGCAATATTGAGCAGTGCTACGCCTGACCATTACCATGTTACGTGTAACTGTCAACAATTAAGAAATTGTAATTGTAATGGGTTTTCTTTGTTTAAAAGTAGAGATTGATACATTAAAGCCCAAGTCCACTCCAAAAATAATTTACTTTCAATATAACCAGAAAAATCAGACAAACCAATCAAAAAAAGTTTGAGCAAAATCGGATAACAGACTAATAAGAAAGTTATGAACTTTTAATGACATGAAAAACTTTGAAAATCACTACACAAATTGGCAACTCACTCATGAGTCTGTGACGTATGGTCCTCACTATCCACTAATTATTTTCTTTATATTGATAATATAAATTTCCTATTTTCACTCTAAGAATCTTATTTCTTCACACCAGCATCAAAGTTAGATCGTTAGCAATATGTTTTTGTGTGGATGCACAAATAAAGAGTAATTTTTGTCCAGTTAAATCATGAAAAATTGAATTTTGATAAACTATTTATATAAAAATCAATAATTATGAAATACCATATTCAGAAAATAGTATCGATTCTTCAAAATTCATAAAAGTTTTTGTGAAATGTCATGCAAGCAATATGGTACACATCATATAACCTGGGCAAAGGCATGGGGAAATCAAGTTTTGGGGGATAAAAAGGGAAATTAATGGGATTTAATTATATAAAGCAATTGATAAGTTGTGAGGACATGACGTCACAAACTGATAACCATCTTGGCAATTTGTGTTGTGATTCTCATTGTTCCATAGTTTTACATACTATTTCAAAGATTCATAACTTTCTTATTAGTTATCCGATTTTGCTCAAACTTTTTTTGATTGGTTTGTCTGATTTTTCTGCTTTTATTGAAAGTAAGTTATTTTTGGAGTAGACTTGCCCTTTAATGAATGGTTCATAATATCCTATACAAAATCTGAATAGCATACGTACGTACGGAATGATTTATGACAAAATGTGTGAAACAGAAGGTTCCTGTCGAATGAATCTAATTGGATTATAAATCTGTTATAAGTTTGTGATCTCCATGTGATCTCCATGTGCACAAATCATATCCATCGTACACAAATAAAAATCCTTTGCGATTTCTGTATCATTGTCCACTTACCGGTGAAGTATGGCTCCTCAGTTTCTGTGACCTGGTCTTCATTATTGCTTAATATGTAGATCTGCAAACTAAAGGAAAACATGTAAACTTACAATGAAGTAAACTACAATTAAATGTAGAGACCATTCATCTGAGAATGTCCTTGGTTGAATCTCCATAATCTGTTGTATTGGTGGTTCAAATTAAATTTTAAATAGTAAAAGCTATTGAAATATCAAATTCAATGAAACCTATTTGTATCTACCAAAGTGATATAAAATACTTTACGACATCCGGGGAGGGGGGGGGGGGGGGGAGGGGAACTCGGATTTGGTTCCGACGGGGGTGTGCCGCTGAAACCGCCAAACCCGACCCCTTTTAGAAGGGTCATTTTGGCCGAAAAGGATACCTATTATTACTATTAGAACTTGTAATTGAGAAAAATTTCATTTTTTGTGCACTTTAGTGAAGAGATTGGCGAAATATCTAATAATTATATAAACAGTAAAAGAAAAACAAAATTCCCCCAAACCATACCCCATGTTAAGGGACTTTTCGCGAAAAACGGGGGCATTAGAGCGGCACATTCCCCGTATACTATTACGTGGGTACCCCCTCCCCCCGGTATGAAATTATACACACACAAAAGAGAGGCCTACACATTTATAAAAAAAAAAGTTTCTTAAGTGTTTCACAACAAAACAAGCAGTGTAAGTAGTCTAGATTGAGATCTACATGTCGCCAAAAGATGATGTTAATTAATGTTTATATTCATCAGATTATTTTTCCTTCCTGAAAGTTACAACAAAATAGGAGAGATAGACTAGAGACCAACAAAAGACTGATCCAAACATTAAACAAACAGGCCACATGCCATAGCACTTTTAACTATCGATGTCAAAGAAATTCCAGTGGTACTGGTAGGCCTATGGCTATGTCCCTATGGGGGGGGGGGGGGGCTAATTGGAATGCCTTCCTAATATAGATCTAGGCCTACATATTATCCACATTTTAAAAGGTCTCATTGAAACTTATCAATAACAGCACAATCAACCCTGGGGTAAATCTGAACGCATGTTTTTTTTCCCCGGGCGGATCAAATATTCGAAGAAACACAATCTGTTCCTGTCAGTGTTAGACCTAGGCCTAGACCTATGGGCTATAGGCCTAGGTCTAGTCTAGATCTATTTTAAATGTGTGAACGTAATCTATTATTATCAAGAATTGGTAATGAAATTATTTGGGCTTTATACAGATCAGGCCCTGTAAACATTAAAATGCTTAATGTTAGAATAGATCTAGATACTTATAGTGAGTCTTAATAATGTCCTCATTTTAATTAAGCAATATAATCTAGAAGTTTACACTTACCGTATCAATCGATGTTCCAAGTATACTGTGGTTGTTATCTTGCATGCATCGTGCACGCGCATACGTACGTGTGCATGCGTCATAAGGGCGCCAGGGTATTTTGACAGGGGGGGGGGGGGGGGAGGGGTCAAGATGACCTAGACCTATTATGAGCATCCTAAATGAATAAAAAATACTAGGGGTATTGTATAGTTGTATGCAGTGGCGTAATGAGCAAAAACGTTTGGGGGGGCTGACAAAAAAAAAATCTGAATCACCCCCACTCTAACATGCAGACCCCGCTGAACGTTTCTCAAAGTGGGGTCTAGGGGCGAAGACCCCAAGCTCAAGGGGTATGGGCATCAGTGGCGGATCCAGGAGGGGAGGGGGGGGGGGGGCACAAAATGGCATGGGGTGAAATCCATGTAAAACGATGAAGCGACAGAACGAGGCTTTAACAGCGAGGGAGCGGAGCGACCAAGCAGGGGGTGGGTCTGGGAGGGGGTTCTGGCCCCCTCCCAGAGTAAGAAGCATTTGCAATTTTACACTGTCGCTCATAAAGGTGGAATATTTTAGTTTTACCCCAATTTATGGAATTATTTTAAAAATTATTTAAAAATAATAGATATAGATAATAGTATACATTCTCAGATTTTATTGAATAATAACTTGCCAATGTGTGTTTTGCGGAACTGCTAAAACATGTGTGTATGCTAGTATGCTTATTAATTAGGGACCTACGCTCTCAAGTCATAAATGACAGTAATGAGGATTAATGCCCACAAAAGGGCACTAATATAGCACATCGACACGGTTTTGATCATGGTGCCTTACAGTTACGAGGCCATTGTTTTGTCACTGAACCATGACTGTACGCAGCGGGGGCTAGGGTAGGGGGCAGTTTCCATAAATTAAAAAAAAAACAGAAAATGCAATAAATTTTCAATAATTTATTGCATTTTACCCCGGTCCCCAACATAAAAAAATCCTCTGGACGGCCATGCATTATGGCTCAAGGCATGGGCACACAGAATTTTTTTTATGTTAGGCACCGGGGTTAAATGCAATAAATTATTGAAAATGTATTGCATTTTCTGTTGTTTTTTTAATTTATGGAAACTGCCCCCTACCCTAGCCCCCGCTGCGTACAGTCATGGTTCAGTGACAAAGCAATAGCCTCGTAACTGTGAGGCCCCAGGATCAAAACCGTGTCGATGTGCTATATTAGTGCCCTTTTGTGTGGCATTAATCCTCATTACTGTCATTTATGACTTAAGGGCATAGGTCCCCTAGTTGATAAGCATAGTAGCATACACATGCTTTAGCAGTCACGCAAAAAACACATTGGCAAATTATTTTTCAATAAAATCTGAGAATGTATACTATTATCTAGATCTATTATTTTTAAATTATTTTAAAAATAATTCCATAAATTGGAATAAGAAAAAAATATTCCAACTTTATGAGCGACAGTGTAGAACCAAATTAGACGCATTTTCAGGCACTTCCTGGAGTAATATGACGTAAGATTGCTTTCTCCTACCCCTTCAAAGAGTAGGGGTCTTTTGCAATTCGGAGAACCACATTTGGCGCATTAATGTCCACCGGCCCTTCATGGAAAAAAAGAGGCCTTCTGATTGGAAGTTAGAGAAAAGTGATCTGTCACGTCATGAGACGTTGAATAAATTATGCTTTGATGCCGCACAATGCACAAAGACGGTGGTCCGGTACTTCACCAGTAGTACTTGCAAAAATTATCTCGAGTGTATAAACTGTGTCGTCATCAGGGGCGTCGCTAGATCTTTTTCAGTGGGGGAGGTGGGGAGGGGGGGGGGTTTAGAGGCCGCCGATTACCGACAAAACGAGCCACCAATATTATTACCGACAAATATAAAAATGCCAATGTCCAAATGTCTACAAATTTAACCCTATAAACCCGGAGCCAGGAACTAAGTTATTTTTCAGTTTTTCTCCCTCCCGGCGAAGCGCGGAAGCTTTGACACTTCATTAAATTATTAGAAAAAGAAGACGATCCGTTGTACTGTTTTTTTACTCTTAAAGCTTGTTTCGCCCCTCCCGCGCAAAGCGCGGAAGCTAAGACGTTTCATTTAATTATTAGAGAAAGAAGACGATTCATTGTACCGGTCCCGACTCTTAATCCTTGTCTGAATTCAGTTCCCCCCTTCCCGCGCTAAGCGCGGAAGCTTTGACGTTTCAATACATTATTACTCTTAATCCTTGTCTGAATTCATATTCGCTCATCCCGCGTGAAGCGCTGAAGCTTTCATGTGTCATTAAATTATTAGAGAAAGAAGACGATTCGTTGTATCGTGTTCTTGTCTAAATTAAGTTTGCCCCCCTCCCGCGCAAGGCGCGGAAGCCTTGACACTTCATTAAACTATTAAAGAAAGAAGACGATCCGTTGTACCGTTCTCGATTCTTAATTCTTGTTTCGCCCCTCCCGCGCGAAGCGCGGAAGCTATGACGTTTCATTTAATTATTATAGAAATATTACGATTCATTATACCGGTCTCGACTCTTAATCCTTGTCTGAATTCAGTCCCCCTCCCCCGCCCGCGCGAAATGTGGAAGCTTTGACGTTTCAATAAATTATTACTATTAGTCCTTGTCTGAATTCATTTTCGCCCATCCCGCGCGAAACACGCGGAAGCTTTCAAGTTTCATTAAATTATTAGAGAAAGAAGACGAATCGTTTTATTGTGTCTTTGTCTGAATTCAGTCCCCCCCCCCTTCTCCCACGCGAAGCGCGAAAGCTATTTCGTTTCATTTAATTATTACTCTTAATCCTATGTCTGAAATCAGTTTCGCGTTTCATTAAATTCATAGAGAAAGAAGACGATTCATTTTAGCCTACTGTTGAACCGTTCTCGACTCTTAATCCTTGTCTGAATTCAGTCCCCCCCCCCCTTCGCGCAAAGCGCGGAAGCTTTGACGTTTCACTAAATTATTACTCTTAGTCCTTATCTGAATTCATTTTCGCCCTTCCCGCGCGAAACGCGCGGAAGCTTTCAAGTTTCATTAAATTATTAGAGAAAGAAGACGAATCGTTTTATTGTGTCTTTGTCTGAATTCAGTTCCCCCCCCCCCTCCCAGGCGAAGCGCGGAAGCTTTTTCGTTTCATTTAATTATTACTCTTAATCCTATGTCTGAAATCATTTTCGCGTTTCATTAATTATTAGAGAAAGATTAAGACGATTCGTTGTAGCGTTCTCGACTCTTAATCCTAGTCTGAAATTAGTTGCCCCTCCCGCTAAGCGCGGAAGCTTTGCCGTTTCATTTAATTATTAGAGAAAGAAGACGATTCGTTGTACCGTTCTCTACTCTTAATCTTGTCTGAATTCAATTTCCCCCAATGGGCCCCTTAACGGTATATGTGCAGTGTTACATGATGTAAGTATGGAACGCTCGTTCGCAAATCTGTCCATTTTCAGCCCGAGTGGTGGGTAGCATGTTATCTCCCGGCAGTGCTTTGCACAGTAGCTTCTGGAAAGGAATTAGTGTTACTGTTCGTGGCCACTATAAGGCCCTTAGTGACTATAAAAAAACATATGCTCTTCCTGGCTATTTGGGAATAGGTCAGTTTGCAAGAAATAATGGAGAAATTAGCATTTTGTTGAAAATCATGTGATATCACGAACATTTATACATTACTTGTGAAAATAAGTCATGGTTCAATTTTATTTGGGGGGGCTGGCGCCCCCCCCCCCCCCCACCAGTACGCCAGTGGTTGTATGACCCAGTCCTCTCTTTTCTCATACTCTTCTTCCTTCTCCCTCATCTTTTTCTTCTTTTCTCTTCTGTAGTTTTTTTATTTTATATTTTTGAGCACATATAAGGGGCGGTCGCGCCCTGCCCCTCCCATGTAGTGCCGCCCTGGTTTTGTTCAATGAACCTTAAGTTGCAGAGTATTTCCCCGTAAAATTGGGGATATCAAAATATTGTGTGAAGATTTTACGGTGGAAACGGGGATATATTATGTGCGAGAACTTTACCGTGTAATCGGGGATATCAAACATGTGCGAGAACTTTACCACGTAATCGGGTATATCAAACATGTGCAAGAACTTTACCACGTAATCGGGGATATCAAACATGTGCGAGAACTTTACCACGTAATCGGGGATATCAAACATGTGCGAGAACTTAATTACCACGTAATCAGGGATATCAAAGATGTGCGAGGACTTTACTGTGCAATCGGTGATATCAAACATATGTGCGAGAACTTTACCACGTAATCGGGGATATCAAACATGTGCGAGAACTTTACCACGTAATCGGGTATATCAAACATGTGCAAGAACTTTACCACGTAATCGGGGATATCAAACATGTGCGAGAACTTAATTACCACGTAATCGGGGATATCAAATATGTGTGTAATTTTTTGTCTCGCCTGCGTAGCAAAAAGCGAGACATAGGCGCCGCTTTTCCGGTGACGGCGGCGGCGGCGACGGCGACGGCGTCAACATCAAAAACTTAACCTAAGGTTAAGTTTTTGAATTTTTGGTATAATTTTTAAAGTATAAGTTCTTAGTCAATATAACTTTGACTATAGGGTAATCAAGTATCCCCAATCATGTGAGTAGAATTTCAGATCACAAAGTCAAGGTCAAAGGTCATTTCAGGTCAACAGACTTGGACTATGTTGTAGCATCATCATCGAAAACTTAACCTAAGGTTAAGTTTTTGAATTTTTGATATAATTTTGAAAGTATAAGTTCTTAGTCAATGAAACTTGGACTATAGGGTTATCAAGTTTCCCCAATCATGTGAGTAGAATTTCAGGTCACTAAGTTAAGGTCAAAGGCCATTTAAGGTCAACAAACTTAGACTTTGTTGTGGCATCAACATTAAGATTTTCAAAATGCTTCTTCTTCGTTATTTTTCAACCGATTTTGATTCTGATTGTTTCATATGATAGGGCTAGGAGGGGATTTCAAATTTCTACACAGAATTATGAAATTCATTATCTATGCTAATTTATGCAAATTTATTCGAAATCACAAAAAAGGCTTCTTCTCCTTCATTTCTCGACCGATTTTGATTTGGTTTGCTTTATATCGTAGAGCTAACTTTGGTACACTAAACTTGTACACAGAATTTTGAAATTGTTCTCCATTAATTAATTATGGTAATTTATGCAAATTTATTCCAAAAATAACAAAAATTGCTTTTTTCCCTCATTTCTTGACCGATTTTGCCTTATCTGGTAGAGCTAAATTTGGAACAATAAAATTCTACACAGAATTGTGAGATTTTGCTCCATTGATTATTTATAGTACTTTATGCAAATGAAATGAAATTATGTCCCTTCCAGGGCATCAAATTTCTATTTTTTGACCAGTTCAAAAGTGTACCACATAAAATTTACGATAGTTGTTGTTGTGAGATGCAGATGAGCGCTACGTCATTGACGTTCTGGTTTATCATATTGAATTGCGTTATGCAGGCGAGACCGCCGAGAGCGTTTCCCTTGTTTAGCAAAGGTACCCTAGTGTAAAAGCAATGCGTATCAGAAATAGAAATGGGGGACTTTTTCCAAAAGACCAGAACAAGAGATGGCAGTATTATTTAATTATTTTTAAGCGTTTCTAAAAGCATTTCAAACGATTTGGAAATCGGGGATATCCCCGATTTACCAAATATCCCCGATTGGAAGGTGTATTACGCACGATTGTCCCCGATTTACACCCATTACAAGAGCACACACACACACACACAACGTACACTTCATACATGGCTCAAAGCTTCTTCATACAGCAGATCTTGAAGACAATCTGTTGTATGTATTTCATACTCCCATGATAGACAGCTAGTGCTTTGCTATTTATTAGTAAAACGTACACCCTTCCACTTGTGCCGACGATTCAACATGAATGTCAGTGCCGTCAACTGTGTTGTGATTACTCATTTACCCATGGAGGACTTGACGTAATCGGTCGCCTGTTGGCCATTTAATAAACTGGGTGTAAAGTCTTGTAAAAATGAAGTGACACACGTCGTGTGTAATCTTGCAGGCTGCCGGCCGACCTATTCCAAACAGAGGGGCAATTGTCCTAAATTCACATGGGGTCGCCATCCTCCAAATTGCTTCCATAACTCTCTTTTCTACAGAACTTGGCTTCTTAAATCGGGTATGTTCTTTGTTCAAATCGTCTCTTAAATTGTCACAGAGTTTGAAGAAGGATGCTCTTTTCATTCAGAAATTCCTTTGCCACTGCCTGTCTGGTACGTTAACAAAACACATTCCTCGAACCAAGTTGCATATTGTGGCATATGAGCCTGGTCGATGTTAACAACTTGTGTGCTTGCATAGACCTTTGAAACTACAGCCAGGGCCATGATACGCCGTCTTTGCCTCTCTCTTCTAGCCATCTCATTGCGTCTCTGGAGCAGTTTTCAATATCTGTGAATTATAGCGTGTCTAGCTCGTTAAACTAGGCACAAACCCAAGTGGCAGTACCCATGATCTGTATAGACCATGTATTGTTACTATTTGTTTGTAGGGTCGAGGGTCTATTCGAAAGGTTCCGTCTATCAATACCTTGTTACACTCCTGCAAAACCTGAAGCTCTCGATCACTCATATACATGGCAACGCCAATGGCATTGTCTTTTCCCAATAACTTCTGTTCGCCAGCCCATGTTTTGGCCCAAGTGCCTCCGATGTGCACACTGTGGTAGTTGCGAGGAATACATGAAACCGAAGATGCTTGGTGTCTGTGGAGAGATCTTCAGACTTCCTTGAATGGGGGGATTCTATCTCGTTGATCTCCTGGTAGATGGGCAAAGACATGATCGTATGCCCTTCGCACAGGAAGGGATAGGTCCCTTCTTATTTCCAATTTCACGTCAAGCAGTTAGTCAAATCTTTGGAGCCTTTCAGTCTCTGGAGGATGTGTGTGCTCCGGTACCCTGTTGCCTAGTACGATTACATTGTCCTGTTGATCCGGAGAGACGTCATTAGTTTGAATTAAGGCTCTGCAATTTGGCAAACAACATCGCCAGAAGGTTTTTCTTCATGCAATGGTTCTGTTCCTTTGATACCTATATTGTTCACAGACGAGAATTATTAGATCTAACGTTAAGAAAATTTCTGTTGAAATCGCCCATTACATAAGTATTCTTATTTTCGCAAGATAAGTTTTCAAAACATTCATCAGTACTATCAAGAATAACTTCTTGGTACTATCATTGAAATTCTGAATAGATATAGATACTCTTGCAAGTTTAGAACAACATACTTCCCATCTTTCAACAACTTTAGGGAGAGTTTTTTCCCGCCAATCCTCCAAGAGTCTCACTTATTTATTTTTCTGCAACGGCCTGTCATCGTGTTTTATTTTGATCAGCAAGCTGTTTACTTTCTGCTCATTCTTTGCCAAATGAGTGATTGTTAGAAGTTCATGTACTTCAGAAATTGTCTCGGACAATCTGTCACTGTGCATGCACTCTGATCAGCCTAAAATTTTCTTAGTTATTGAAGAAGGGAAGAAGGAATATTTGTTTCATTCAGGGGTTGTGTAAAACATAAATACTACGTGCAATGATTATATCAAGGGTGCATGTATGATTGAAAATTTTCAGATTTTTGATAATTTTTTCTTCGGAGCCATAACATAATTTAAAGATTTCCATACTTTTGTAGATTGACCAGTACTACTTGCCATCTCCAAAATGTGGAGTGTAAATACAAACCTTATTTTTAGCCAGTTGAATAATTCAAGGGCAGTAACATTTACCGTATTCTTTTAAGAAAAATATATGTGATAAATATTTTTATGCCCAAATCTACCAGTTAAGAACTTCCAATGAATGTTCAAGTAACAAGTAATATTATATAAACTGTGCACTTGATTTACCAGAAGATTTATATTGGAATTTTTCATAGGATGTCACACAAGTCACAATGCCATGGTTTTTGTTATGGCTTTATATTGCTCTCACATCAAGAAACTTTTAACATTATATCAATAATTCCGTCTTCATTAATTCAATTCCGTTTTGGCTGTATCATGACTATGCCTTTGTCTTTGATTAAAAAAACCTTTTGCACAATATTTTGAACTGAATGATTCTGTGATTCTTATGTCTACAAGGAGTTCCAAATGTTTTAATGTTTTTTGAGAGGAATACCAGTATTACAAGGAGATAATAAATGTATTGGTAAATGTATTGCTTTTTTTACCTGGGGAGTGTTTCACAAAAAATAAGATCGACTTAAGTTGGACTTGAAATACGGCAGGCCATTCATGCCACTGGTTGCTCTCACCATTGGTCTCTCAATCATGATCTTTAGATAATATTTTTTCCTTCAACTATCAAAAAATGCAAATTCTGTAGAATTGTGATCACGATTTGTATGTCCCTTGAGAAACCAATTGGCAGGAATGGTTAGAGGAATTAGTGGCTTGAACAGCCTGCCATAGTTAAAGTCCAACTTGCGTCGATCTTAGTCTTTGTGAAACAATCCCCTGGACTTGCAAGGAGAGAGGGAGTGTAAAGTGATAAGGGAAAATGGGTTTAGACAGGAAGAGACGGAGGAGTGGAATGGTCTGTGTGAAGATTGACAGATTGCTACACTGGTGATGTTAATTATGTTGTTGTAGATGAAGATAAGGATAATGTTGATCATAATGGAATGATAGGGATGTGTAATGGGCATATTCGTCAAAAAGGTATTGAGAGGGGAGATTATTAAATTGGTTAAATGTGACTTGTCATGAGCACCCCCCCCCACACACACACACACACACACACACAAAAGAGGTCACCTGAGCCGATGAAAGTAAGGCCTTGCAATAAGGGACCAAGCACCCATTCCCTCTACATCAGGGACATGATAGGATTTATTGGAACAGTAGAGCAAATCAGGGGTGCTGCTGCCAAGTTACCTGCAGGGGCAGGTATCGTATTCAAACACATTTAGGCCTTATTTACTTTAAAATGATTCATACAAGGTAGCCAGAATTCAAACCAACATTTTGCTACGAAAACACATCTACACTTTATGATCTATCAGAATATAAAATAACAAATGAGGATAATCAAGCATTTTGAAGAGATATCCTTGATTCAAATAGAACAATTTGTAAAACTTTTTTCTACAGTGAGTGCGTGCAATTTAAATTTGCTGTGCTTGCATTGCTGTTTGAATGGTAAATATTGATGATTTTCCCCAACCCCCCTTTCAAGAAGAAGATTTTGTTGTTGCAATTACTGCCACTGAGGAATTTTAGATTCGCTGCCCCCGGGCCCCCTTTGGGTAAATGTACATTATTTGAAAAAATCTAGATCTCCCTTGTCTGAGGATGATTCCTACCAAGTTCGGTTAAAATCCGGCCGTGCGTTTTTGAGGAGAAGTTGAAAATGTTCAAAGCTTACGGACAGCAGACAATAGCTTACTTGAATTTTTGGCTCAGGTAAGCTAAGAAAAGAGAGAGAGATAAATATAAGAAACTACATGAAGCTTTCTTGTTGTGACTTTGCCGATTTTTAAAAGCAAACTTTACAAATTAATTTGAATTGATTTTGTTTAAATACTGTATATCAAATGTAAAAATGAAAAGAGCAGTATACAAAATTAGTTTCGAATATCACTGAATAAATCAAGGTTTCTTCATAATGAAAATTGATAGGCAGCATGGGCCTTTGGAGGCTGAACACAATGAGGAACCCCAAAATAAGTATCTTTCAATTACAAGCATAGAGCCAGATATTTATGTTTTCAAATACTTGGTTCTGTTTTGTGACTGTTTTCCTTGTTCCTGACATTCATTGTTTCTATTCCCATGCCTCTTGCCCTCTCTGATTCACCCCCTTCTCTCACGATTCCGTTCTCGGAATCTCTCCTTTCCTCTTCCTTTATATATTTCTCCATCCCTCTGACAATTTGGTCCCATTATGAATATAACTGCATTTGGTTTTGAAAGACGATGTGACAGCCAAGTGACACACATGGGCACACACACATACGCACGCACACATATACACATATGCGGATATGCCTCTCTGCCCGAGGGTCTGAGACAAATATAAATACTGTAAGCATGTGTGACCACGAAAACGCGTATAAAGGGGTTAAAAAAACGTCAATTTTGGGCCTTTTTCAAGAAAAAAAGTACTTTTCCAAAATTATGCAAACTCCTGCTGTACGCGCTGGTATACGCGTTTAGGGGTATCGCGTTTAGGGGTATTTTTCCTAGCTCTCAGGGCCAGACCGGGGAAAAGAGGGGTAATTATTTGTCGTGTTTCCTTCCGCCGTTTTACGACGGCCGCGAGAGGTCATATCTAGCGCGAGTCGGTTTGAAACGATCTTAAGATCTTCTATAGATCAAGATGGATGCACACGATACTTGCTGGTCCCCTATATTTTGTTTTGCAAAGTAGAATGGTTACTGTCAGTGGCGTACCTGGGGTACTCCGAGAGGGGGGGGGGGGGGAGCAAGCGACCGAAACAAACAAAAAAGGCGATGCTAATTTTCACTTCTGGCGAGCGAGCGAGCAAAAAAAATCTTTAAGTAACGTTTGGTATATAAACTGGTATTGTTGCAAGTTGGGGGTGGGAACATTCACTTGTTAGCGACGTTAATTTCATTTTTTTGCAAACGAGTGTAGCGAGCAAGAAAAAAAAATCACTTCTTTTTTAATAATTGCCACTTAAACTTGGTTCAATTGTCCCATACAGGGCGCGGGAACAATATTGTGTGTAGGGTGATTTTATACCCATTTTAGCTAGCGAGCGAAAATACATCTTTCTCTCAATGAATTGCTATATAAAATTTGTTTCATTGTTGCAGGTAGGGGGCGGGCACAATCGTGTTTAAGGCAATGTCAATCCCATTTTGGCGGGCAGGCAACCCCCTACATTTCTCTTTTAAATGATATTGTAGCAGGTTAGTGGTGGGCACATAATTCCACGAGCTAGCGAAAAAAAAAACACTTCTCTTTTATAGGGAAAATATGGTACATAAAACTTGGGTTCATTGTTCCATGTCAGGGACGTGATTATTGAAAGCGGTGTTATTTCTATTTTGGCGAGCGAGCGTAGCGAGCGAGCAAAATTTTTGTAATGATAATTGGTTCATAAATTTCAGATTTTTTTGTTGCAGGGCAGGGCTTGCACAATCATTTCTAAGGTGATGTTAATTCCGTTTTGGCGAGCACGAGCGCACCAAAACTTCTTTGAATAACGTTTGGTACATAATTATTAACTGGTTGTTGCAGGTTGGGGCGGGCACGTTAGCGGTGTCAATTCCATTTTGGCGAGCGAGCATAGCGAGCAAGCAAAAAAAAAAATTTTCTTTTAATAGAAATTAATAAATAAACTTGTTTTTATTGGTGCAGGTCAGGATGGACGCAATCGCGTTTAACGCGATTCAATTCCTTTTTGGCGAGAGGGCGAAAAAACTCTTCCATTTTTAATGATATTGTTGCAGGTCAAGGGTGGGCACAATTGTTTCCAAAGCAATGTCTATTCATTTCATTCGCGAGCGAGTGTAGCGAGCGAGAAAAATGAATTAGTCTCTTTTAGTAACATTTGGTACATATATTGTGTGTTATTGTTGCCATGGTTGCAGGTCGGGGCCCGTCGGGGAAGGCACAATTGTATTCTAGGCAATACTAATCCTTTTCTTTTTTCAGGGGGACGAGCAAGTGAAAACATTTTATACAAAATAGGCTAGCAAGCAGTTCGCGCCAGCGAAGAGTTTCGAATTTGTTATATCACTTATATTTTCCTATTTTCATTTGTTTAAATTTTTCCGGATGCGTTAAAAGTTTTCGAAGAATCTCAAAAGCAAAAGGAGTGAAGGGAGTTCGAGCGACCGAACTGGTCATGAGGGTACTTTTGCATTTTCAAAAGTAGAATTGAAGGATTTGGTATAGGCCTACACTACATTTTCAGGAAAAAAACTGTACGTTTTCAAAATATCTGGGGTCAACTGCCCCCCCCCCCTGGTGCGTACGGTCATGGTCTTTTTTTTTTTAATTTCCCCATTTTTATTCCTTTCCTTTTCTTTTCCCTTTTTCTTCCTTTTCTCTTCTTCTTCCTTTTTTTCTTTCCTTTTTTTTCCTATTTTCTCTTTCTTTCCTTTTTTCTTCCCTTTTCCTTTTTTCTTTTTCTTTCCTTTCCTTTCTTTTCTTTTCTTTCCCCTTTTTCTTTTCCCCCCTGGAGCCCGTCAGGGGGGCACTCTGTCCCCCTGCCCCCCCCAGAGGTACGCCAGTGGTTACTGTTTACTGTACATTGTGTACTTTTTGTGAACACAACGTGTACTTTATAACAAATAGATCAAATTATATTTTTTCTTTTTTCTACCAAGAAAGGACTTTTGATGGCTGTGCATTAAACCCATTTAGAAGTGTTCAGGTTGATGTTATTGCTTCTCTATTGAAATATTTGTTTACATTTTGAATTTACATCAGAAGCGCAATTTCAAATATTGTACATTGTCAAAAACTTAAATGGGAATCCCTATCGCACTTCAAAATGCTCAAGGAGTTACAATTTTACAATACTTGTTTAGGAGCTTTGAAATACCCTTTTAGGGTGTGAATTTGGGGAAAATATGAGGGTTTATTTAGTTTCAGAAGAAATCCTTGTTTAGGCAATGTCTGGAAAACGTGTGGTCACGAATGCTGATTGTATTTCTACATGACTGAGACCCCCTGGCCTCTCTGTCACACAATCAGCAGTGTTTCTTCACACACTTGGTTCTGTTTCGTTCTGTTTTGTGACTCTTTCCCCTCTCTCTGACCTTCATCGTTTATATTGTCATGTCTTTTATGCCCTCTCTGATTCACCCCGCCTCTCTCTCTCTCTCTCTCTCTTTCTCTCACGATTCCGTTCTCCAAATCTCTTCCTCTCCTCTTCCTTTCTCTATTTCTCCAGCCCTCTGCCTTATTGTGACAATTTAAGTTAGTCCCATTATTAATATAACTGGATTTGGCTTTAAAAGACGATATAAAAGCCCAGTGACACAATTTTTGCACACGCACACACGCACGCACACATACCCACATAATTATGCTTCTCTGTCACACAATCAGCAGTGTTTCTTCAAACACTTTGTTCTGTTTTGTGACTCTTTCCCCTGTTCCTGACCTGCATTGTTTCTTTTGCCATGTCTGTTATTAAATCCCTCTCTCATTCACCCCCCTTCTCTCTCTCTCTCTCTCTCTACCCCTCTTTCTTTCACGATTCCGTTCTCCAAATCTCTTTTCTCCTCTTCCTTTATTTATTTCTCCAGCCCTCTGCCTTATTGTGAAAATTTAAGTTGGTCCCATTATAAATATAAATAGATCTGGCTTTGAAAGACGATGTGGAAATCTAGTGACACATGGGCACACGCACACACATATGCCTCTCTGTCACACGATCAGCAGTGTTTCTTCATTCCACGTTGTATCTACATCGAATTAATGAGGGCAGTTTTCACTGTATTCATCGTCATGCCTACAATTCATGAATAAAACAATAATGACAGCAAATTTCCCTTTCACCAATTTTATTACCATTTTTTTTTACTTTTTCATTGTATGCAAGAAGATAGAGGAGCATGTACATGTGCTCTGAAAGGTACATGAAATGAATTTAAGTCCTAAAACAGGGCTTCTCAAAGTCCGCATTCGGACCGCCCAGGAGGCTCTGCTTTTTTAATTATTTTTTTTACCAACAATTCCCCCTTAGATCAGATAAAGACCTAAACGAGCCTTATTTTCTTTAGTACACAGCTTACAAGTGTCATCAATGTAAATTTTTGGAGTAAATTGTCCGAATCTGAACCAAAATTGAGCGATGTTGGAGTCGTGTCCGACTTTCCAGCAAGTAATAGGAGCGTTAGTTTTTCTACTTTATTTAACGTATACGAATGACCGGAAGAATTTTCGCGCAAATGGCATTCCATGTTTTGGACCCTTTAGCCTTTCATTAAATTCACATCCGGACCGTCATGGAAAAAGTTTGAGAACCCCTGTTTTAGAAGATAATTTATAGATCTACATTCAGGATAAAACTTAAGCAAATTTCCCTTACAAATTACTTTAACATGTCTTACTTACGAATATAAGCCATTGGCCTAAGATCAGAAATATACAATACACGTATTTCATTAAAATATACTACCCCCTGATTCATTTTTCTTGTCATGCCTTTGAGAGATACCTCTGACATTTTTACCTCTGACATTTTTACCTCTGACATCTTTTACCTCTGACATCTTTACCTCTGATATTTTTTCACCGAGCCGATATTACAGCCTTTCTGTAATTTTCTTCTTTAAATTATTGCACATCTTAAACATTCAAAAATATAATGTTACATTTACTACGCAAAGAAGTCTTAATTAAAAATATTCATTAAAGTTTACTTATTAATACAATTCTAATTTCAATAGTTTACAAACTAATGAAAATTCATAGATATGCCATTAAGTCATTGTCATTCCAAGCCATTAGCAACACACCACTCCAAAAAGTGAAAATAACTGATAGCATTTATAGTCGTGAAATTTATACATAATATATTTGTAAGGCACTGTTGATATGACTTTCAGTTAATAGAATCATTAGCATGCCTTTATAAATTGTTTGCTTGTTTCCTTTTCAGTTGTTTCGATATTCAAATCCTTCCTCACCTTTGCCAAGGAATGGAGAAATAAGAGGAAAAGTTAAATTTTTGATTTGTATGTGATTCAAGAAATAATTTAGATTTTGCCCCATGTGAAAATATGTAATATATATTAGGAAAATAATGACTTTTTGCTAATGAATTTAGATGGAACAAACAATAATATCAATGAGAAATAATTTCAGCATGTTTCTTTTAATCATGGTAACAGGTAATACTTTTCCCTCTTTACTGAAGTAAACGTAAAATACCATGGGCACAAATTAAAGTGGTGGTTGCTCCGAAGGGGATGTCTAAGGCACTTCCACACGGGAGATCAACTGCTTGTACACAATCTTCTTCTCAATCACGCGATGGGTAACATCCCACTTGGAATGCTGTTGACCAAACGAGATGTATTTGACCTCGTGATCATCACGGAGGTCGTAGGTGATACACGCGTCACTTCTCTGGCGATTCTCCTCGTCGTAGGTACCATACCGTATAGCCCCACCGCTGAAGTCCATCCAGACTAGAGTATAGGGAGCGTGGAAGATGCAACTACTACTTTCGCTTGTCTGAATGGCCTCGCCACCACGGGTTGTACGCAGCTCCGTCTTTGTATCTTCCATGGCTGGAATGGAAATGCAGGGGAGAGAAAGCATATGGTAAGATGTGATCCGAGCAGAAGGTTACTTTATTTCAGAGCTCAGATAACTATATTTATTCTTGTTCATGCTGAAATAAGCCAATAAAAAATCAACCTCGGGCAATTTTACCAGCCGTGTGCGTCACCTCTTGATATGCGTGTACATATTATATGATGACATAATTACGTGATAAACAGGATTTCTGTAGTATAGGCAATATAGAACTTAAAGTTCATATTTTAAAAGTCTCTGCAATTATAATATTCCACTTTGGTGGGATTTATGATCATATCTAGAGGAAAGAACTTTCAAATGAAGGAGATCAATTTTGACGCCAAGGCATTAGTCCAAGATTCCGGACACAGGCCAATTTTGACATTATTTTGTCAATTACTTATCGGATGACTTTAACATCTACATGAGATACAGATCAGAGTTAAGTCTTATTCTCATTGCTCACCAAGTTCTGCCTCGAGCTGTTTCTCAGCATCAAATAAAGCAATCATCTGGTCAGAGTGTACGATCTTCAGAAACTTCGTTCCTCCACCCAAGAAGGTGTTTACGTCAAGACAATGCTCCTCTCTGTAGATTGTTCCTGGCAGAATTAAGTCAAACGCAAATATTATGTCAACCAAATACTTTAAAAATAAAATGTAGGTGATGATGCTAATCCTGTCGAAAGCATATATGTGGTGTTACAGCAAACCTCGCTCAACAGTCAATGTACATGTATTTGGAATGGGTTATATCCTAGATTTTCAAATTCATTATTAGAATTTATCACCACATCTTATCAAAGGAATGTTAACTCACTTTGAGCACACACGCATACACCCACACACACACACATGCACACTGTCTAGAGATTTATATTGGACCAACAGTAAATTATCGGACAAGGATATAGAATTAAAGGAAATATTTGCTTGAAGAAAAATTATAATCTTTATTTCTTGTATTTACATTGGTCAGTGTTCAGCATGTTTTGGTGAAGTTTGTAGAGGTATGTTGAAAAATGAGACGATAGTATTTCATTGTTATCTCCATTGTTTAAACGAAAACTTATCAAACACTCTGTCATCATTAATATTAAAAATTATTCCCAATAGTACAGTTCGGGAGAGTAAGTGAGAGAGAGAGAGAGAGAGAGAAAGAAAGGGGGGGGGCTGTGTTTATAGAAAACATTGATGAATAGGCATATAACCAATGTCATTTATACTTCCTGGGTACCTCATGACCAATAAAATGGAACAACTTGATATAATTCTAACTCACCTTGGTTGAGCTTGATGTGATAATTGCTGCCGATAGTTCCACCGAAGCCATCATAGCCATAGTGGGCGTCTCGATCAATGCCACCATAGTCCAGCAAGGGTTCCTCCTGATTGGTTGAGAAGATCTTCAGACTGTTGCCTTCACACGTGATCTGATACTCAAGGAATGAGGACGGATCTAGAAGGGCTGCTTGGTCTTCAGGGATCGAAACCGAGTAGATTGTTTCGCAACCAAGGCATGTGGAGAGAGTTATCCTCCGAGAACTCATCTCTGAAAATGGGAAAATAGAAAGAGGTTTGAAATAACACAGCAAGATAAAACTTGATATTCAATAGGAAAGAGTAACTTGAGAATAGGTTACTACATGTACAATGATACTGACATATCGCTATGATCCTACATCTTTTTCTATAATAATTATTGCCCAAGTTGACGGATTTATTTCACGCTTACTATGACTTTGTATACACCATTTCCAATCTCTAGCGGAGTATTCCATTATACCACTTAATCTAACAATATAGTTTATCAATGATAAGGTTATTAACATTTAGTGGAGCAACATTTCAAATATACTTCGAATACAATATCAATCTCATATTGCACGTGACGGACAGATCATAGATCCCGCCAGTCACTGACGACGTTCTACATCAGACAAATTACGTGACGTGTGCAAGGGGCTTTGTGAAATTACCTCCCCCCTCCCCCCTCCCCCCCCCCACACACACACACACACCAATGTAGAGCGAAAATAATCTTCAGATTATCATCTAAACAGAAAGAGTGCGACCCAACCAACAACAAAAACAAACTCAAATTCAATTATTATGTTGCTATGGTTACTACAAACCAATTATCAGTGGACTTACTGATCAAAACCATGTCGGATTCAGAAAGCGCCTGGTCTTTGGCGAGCGCAACCAAGACAGTCCCAGAGGCCTTGATCTTCAGGTGGATGTATGGCACGCCACGCTCGTGACGGAGAGTGAAGAACGTGAGAGAAGTTGCCCGTATTCGATCATGAGTCGCCTGCAAAACATCGCCTAATAGTTTAAAAAGAAAGAAACGGTTAACACTTTTTATGCGTCACGGATCAAAAACCCTGGACCACCATAATTATTGTTTGGAGTATTATTATTATACAAATACACTGTACGGGTGATCAAAGTTTAATTGGGGCATGTAGTTTCTTGTTTGCTCCAGGGTTCATCTATAATAATATGATCGGTTTAAGGATGATAACAATTTGAAGGATAGAAAAGAGGGGGAATTAGACAAATTAAACCTGCAATAAATGACGAGCACGATGAAGAATGTACTAAGGAATAATGAAACGCTTGAGTTGCTTTTTCAAGATGAATTCTGTGCAAGTAAAAGAAAAAAAGTACTTTGATACCAAGAGGCGTAGGCAATAACACCCACTCAAAAGTTATAAGTCTAGTGCATCTTAACTATTAAAGCAATATTTGTAACGCTTGTGATTATTTCTGTATGTAAATTGAATATTCATATAATTCATACCCAATGAAAAGAATTTTCAATTGACAACAAAATACTTGATTTTTTTCAATCTCAATAGATTTACAAAGTGTCGAAGAGGATGGAACTGACGTAGAAATGATTGAATTTAATCCCTTGACTTCCGTTTTTCTTGTTTTTAAACATTTTACTGGTGTCGTCGTTTATTAGAGATACCGAGACGATGGCGTCAATACCAACACTGCAGTGTTATATATCAATATAATATGAACAAGTTTAGTTTTACTAACCAAATACGTAGAAGTACTTGTATGTGTGTATGAGATACAAGCTGTCGTAAGCAGCAATGAATTCTAGCCTAGTCACCGAGATTTCCCCAATCGCCCAATTCATCATCGCCTCGCTGTCCTCCTCCGTTTCGCCGAACTTCATCCTGCCGTTTCGCCAAGATAAGTAGTACTGCTTGCCCGCCAGACTTAACACACCTCCTTCAACGCGACGCGACGCGTCATCCAGAGATTTAAGATCAGTACTGGACGATCCCGTAACGTATTTATTGCCTTTGTTTCCAACAACTTTGTTACAGAAAGAAATTGTAAGCGGTAAGAAGAAAATTAGTGTTTTTGGAGAATGTTTTGAATTCCAAAATGATAATTAATTATAAATCTTCAAAAACATGAAAAATCCATGAGTATGAAATAAATATTAATATATACCTTCCGATCAATTTACGGGGCATTTAAAAGAGAAAATTATATCAATTATTGTAATAACTGTCTCCTGTCATCTTATTTATCTTTGATCTTTCCCCACTAACTACTTATGCTTTTTAAACGATATACAGTGCGTCCCAGAAAAAACGAAACCGAGAAGTATCGATGTTTTATCATAACTTAATCACAACTATAATTAATGAATGATACATATTTGGAAAGCTTAGAGTCTCCTCTTTCAGTTGATGCTACTCACGTGATGCATATTTTACGCATGAGTGATTAAAAGCAATTTGAAGGAAGGAAACCAAAAAGTAATTTGGCGGGCGGTATCTGAATTTCAAAGACAAATTCATATTTCTAGAAAGTTCATTTTCTGCTCTTTCATATGATACCTCAATCATATATTTTTCTGGGACGCACTGTATAGTGATATACAACAATAGGTCATTGTATTTACTTCTGATATCTTTAATTCCTTATATTTATGTACAATTGCTAATTTGTATACAAAAACATTAAATGGATGTACTAGCTAAGAAAAGCATAGTTTCTTTGTACATCTGTCAATTTTGTGTTGTTTACAGCTCATAATTATATAACATATCTGTCGTTAAATAAACCCCGATTATTTCAGCAATATTTTGCTCGTTTTCACCATGTGCGGTAAACTCTCTATTGCTGTATATATTATGTTCAATGCACATAATGAATATGCTTGAACGTGAACTTGAACTCTTTCCCTTGGTTAAAGTCATAACAAATAATGAATGCTCAATATTGCAGTGATATTTAGATGTTAAATGTGTTTTACATATTCCATATTACACATAAACAGTGAGGGGAGAAACATGCAAAATTTCGAAATACTGTTAGTAAACAGATATATTACAACTGATGTTGTTATCCTGAATATTAAAGTAAGTTTGAGTAAAAAATAAAAATGAAGTAAATTAAAATCAGGATAGTAACTTCGTTCAACTCACGGATTGAGTAGACGACGTCGTCATCGGAGTAGAGACGAATCATCAACAAATCTTGGGCTTCGACACTGAATACAACTTCGCGATCAAATGAATTCACCTCCAGACTACTTGTTTCTTCGGCGTCCCGGAGTATGATTGCAGAGGATCTCTGGGTAGAACCTGTACAACAGAGGTAAAATAAAGACGGAAACTGGACGTAAGGACTGGTCGTATGTCACAGTATTGAACCTGATGACTCGCACGTAGGCTGTTTATAAGACTCCCTGTATCACAAATCTGTTTCGATAATTAGCAATATCATGATGGCTAATTATCATTCTTGCGGAGGGGGAATGGAGTGACACACACACATTCGAAATTTCTGTCGTTATATTCTAAATTTTCCTACCTGTACGTATTTCAAAATGACAAAATCCTCACCCCACCCTCTCTCTATCGTATTTTATTTTCCCTATCGCTTTTCTCTATTTCTAAAATCATCTACAAACTTTGCCCGGTTTCTTGTTACCCTTTTCTACATTATGTCTTCTCTCGGACAGGCGCTCACCCTTAATTATAATAATAATAATAATAGCCTAATCCACTCCAAATTTTATTAAACCGAAACGGAAATTCTTTTTGCCCAATTGATCGTGAGCCCGGCAGTCACTGAGCCGCGCCAGATCGACGTTGCTCTATCCCTTATTGTTGAACGCCAAACAAGGTAGCAACAACTCCCATCTTTTAACGTCTTTTGGTATGACGCGGCTGGGGTTCGAACCCACGACCTCCCGGTTGTGAGGCGGACGCTCTACTGACTGAGCCAACACTCCATACCGTTCACCTGTTGTTCTTCTTCTGAGGCTTTCTCTCTCCCTCTCTCCCTCTCTCTTTCTATCCATCTTTGTCTCATTATACTAATTTTCCCGGTTATATCGTGGGTCTTCCATCTATTCTTAAAGAATGTTTTCTACAATTCTTCTCCCCTCTCTCCTTGCCCTCTCTCCCGCTCGTTCCCTTGTTCCCCCCCCCCTCTCTCTCTCTTTTTTAGCTACACTAATTATGGCACGGCACATTAACAGAGGAAGGGTTAGATTGACTGAATGCGTATATAGGCCTACAGTCATGTACTCACCCGGTGAGATAATAGAGAAGAGATTCCACGAGGCCACGTACTTGTAGGAGATGCATCCAATGTACCCTAATATAGAATGTATCTGGATACTGTACTTCCACCTGTTCTCCGACCACAGCTCTTCATACAGCAATGAAAACCAGTAGGAGTATGCTCCATCAGCATCAGGGTCGACATTGCCATTCAGGATCTTCTGAATCTTCAGCGTGAATATTCCTGTTCCTTCACCCTTCAAGTATCAAGAACAGAGATCAGTTTGATTCGATTTGATTTGATTTTTTTAATTGATACTACATGTCGATTCAATAAAAACTTACAATAATGCTATAATGTATTGTGTATTTTCATTTTATTGGTTTATCTATGTTTGCAAGAAACTATTGTATTCTTTGCCTTTGTATGTTTTTATGAAAGTGGTGTATAAATTCAATTCAATTCAATTCAATAAATTAATTAATAATGCAATTAATTAAGATATTACACACGAATTAAAAATATCGAAAAAATGACGGATCATTGATGACCGAAATTTTATTACAATGACAGGGAGGTGCATGCTTTGAGGAAGAAAAAAAATCGCCGGATCGTTAAGCGCAACAAAAGCCGATTATCTAGAGTGAAATTTTGATAAAATTCATAAGGAATACTGAAATTACGTACAAGTGGATCAATTTCACTGCTGAAGAGTGGATTACATTCCGCTGTTTCCTTATTACATCGCTGGACCATGTAGATGTTATCCTCGGTTATACCTGCCATACACACAAATAAACATTTGAAAATAAAATAATATATTCAAATCCAATATATGTATCTCACCATCAATCTCTTACATTCGACAATTGACTTTTGTTAAATATATCTCTCGAAGTCAAAAGATGAGGTGAAACTTGACTTCGGTAAAACATGGACAAAGTCTGCATTAGTAAGTCT
>JAVYIG010015113.1:0-37840 GCA_035222895.1 Strongylocentrotus droebachiensis | reverse complement strand
AGAGAAGGTATCAAAGCTGGTCCTCGGTTGTACATTTTTAGCACCTGTTAACTTAGCACATGTCCATTATTATCTTCCATCCAATTACTTTCAATCATCACACCCAAGACTTACACACATCATCACCAGTTCCATTCTTTCAATTTCTTTCTACTTCGCCAAACATCATGCCCCATACCCTAAAGAAATATGGAGTGTGTAAAACCCAGAAATTTTCTCTTTATTTTCTTCATGGTAACACCCACTGAGAGACTGCAGGGTCATGCACATTTTTTAGATCGATTTTCATGAAGATTACTATACATCTAGTAAATGTTAAATATTGTCAAATTTTACATTAATTACTGGAAAGCGTGTTAACATGATACATTTGGAGAAAAAATAGCATGGAGAAATCATGACGCTTTCCAGTACTTAATTTACTTTTAGGGTGAACTACATTGAGGACATATTTCAACAAATAGCAAATGATTTGAAACAAACTGTAGTAGTGATTCGTGGAAATATGGATTTTTAATATTTACTTAACATATGGAATATATACAAATGAGATGATAAGTACTTTTATATATATATATAGTTTCATGGACAAAAAAAAAATCAGTATAATCTAGGACCTCACCACAAAACGGCAACATATATACAAATACAATTCTCTGTATACATAGGCTAAACAAATATCCTACAAAAACATCAATACAATTTTTGGTGAAGTTTTTCATTTTCATCACTTTGCATTTAAATATACATTAAATATATTACTGGAGAAATATTTTTCAATGACAGTATTTCCCCAATAAACGGTGAAAATTTGTTGCTCTCTCTCGTGCTCTTCACAATTATATAAATTATAATAAATTATAATTTTTTGATCACAATTTGTTCTTCAGCCAGGCTATTTCAGAATAGTCAATTATCAGATACATCATTGAATATATGTGTATTCTAAAGAAAATGTGAATTTCCTAAGAGAAGACTGTACCATTATTTGTTAATTTGTACAAATAACATTCAACTGTTATTCAATAACTGTATGAAATTCATAAGAATGGACGATCAATTCATTCCATTTAATATACAATAAATAATTATTTAATATTATTATATTTGACGAGACTGATCATGTAGTAAAAATAAACAATTGTTTGGTAATATCATCTGTAACAAATTGAGAGGCTTGAACCTCGTGCAAATCATTCACTCTAATCCATTCTTATCTTTTAATATAAAATTTTAAGTCTGACTATTTCTCTTCCACTTTATAAATATATAATTCCAATTCTCTTGCTCATTATGATCATGAATCACTTTAGCAGTTATTATTACATACTAATTAATAACAAAAATTACAATTTAACATGCAAATTGTGAAAAAAGCTTGCAGCATGCACGATTCTCATTTCATAAAGCTTACATTTCTTCGCTACAATTTTTGGCATTGAATACCCAGACATCAAGATGTCTGATGGAAACATGAGGCGATCATTTCACAAATCTTTTTAACACAAACATGTCTGCCCATTCGAGACTGGTCTTGTCCTTATTCAGTACCTAAAAATAGCCTACTTTTAGTGTACACCTGAATCAGGCTCGCTAAACCCCTGATAGCATAATGACACTGACTGGTTATCAAGAGGTGTTCCTTTTTTTTAAACCAGCACATGACTTGTGAAAAATTTACGCTACAACGATTAATAACATTTTAAACACACTAAAAACATAGCCTCACAAGAATAAAAAATCTGTAGTAAAAAAATAAGCTGCTTTTGAATGTACAATAGATTGGCTTACTATACTATGTTCCCAAATCTTATACAAATAAATACATGAACATCGGGTCTATGCATTAAAAAAACAAAGCCCCCAACTCTCTCTCTCTCTCTAAAAAAAAAAATAAGTGAATGTATACTCATGATGAAAATGAAGCAATTTGATTGTCACTCAGTATAGTCTGATTTTTACACATGATTCTGACAATTGCCAGGATTTCTTTTCCTCTGACATGATCAACCATAAATCCTCATAAGGCGGTGTCAGAAACCATTTTCCCAATCCATCTTGAAAAATAGTTATCTAGGTAATTCACTAATTTTCTTGGGAGGGTTTTTCGCAATATTTTTCACGGGACAATTGATGACCAACAGCGAATTATCTAGATACATGTATTATCTAAAAGCTATTTTCTAGATATTGGCCTCTGTCTGACACCGCCTATAATGTAAATTTGTTATGACACTCAAGATATGTTTCGCTAAAAATTAAAGAATCTTACCCTTTCACGACAAATTACAGTACTGTCCTATAAAAATGTGTATTTTTATTTATTTCATATATATGTGCTAGCCTCAGGATATTCCTCAAAATCAGGCATTCTACCATGAAAAAGGAAGCACTGTATCTCTCACTTTTTGATTGTTTCCTACATTACATAAAAGCAGTTTCATCTCGGCATAAGCTGTGCAAGAAACTCTTCGTACGATATATTCCCATCAAAATGGTTTGGGGTTTCGAGGCTTGAGCGGCACACCCCAGTCCAAACCAAATCTGAGTAACCCCCCCCCCCCCCGGGACTGTATCTTTCACCCTTTGATCGGTTCCTACATTACATAAACGCAGTTTCACCTCGGCATGAGCTGTGCAAGAAACTCTTCGTACGATATATTCCCATCCATGTTCTCATCCACCTCGCTAACTATGTGGTAGAAATCTTCCTCTGCGATGTTGACTTTCATGTTGGCCAGGATACGTCTGAACTCAGGTATGCTCAGGTGACCGTCCCCGTTGAGGTCAGCCTTCTTGAAGGCACGTCGTATGCTCCGCCAATCACCGAGGATCTATCGGCATCAAAGGAGACAAAACAGAAAATTTAGTCATGTGTGCTAGGTAAGGTTTTTGTTCAAACATGCTTTTATACGGAGGACTTGACAAATTTACAAATGTCTCCTTCATTAGATTTTATTAAAGAAGGCTCTTAAACCTCTCCTATTCAATGATTGTCGTTAACCTTCGCTACTTGAACTTGGTTGAACTCTGTGAAGCGCTCTGAAGCGGTTAATATGACTTTGTTATTATAATTACAATATAATAATAACTTTGTCTAAATTTTGTATAATCAGTAGGGCGTACATGAGTATAAATAAGAGCTATTACATAGACCCATGTTATATATTTGTGTTCAATAGCATGAAAGTTTGTACATGCTACTCCCTGTTTACTAATGCCACATGTAGCAAGATTTTATATGTTACTGCATCAAATAAATTACAATGCATGAGGATTCACAATACCTTTATGCAATAACATTACAAAACATTTTTTTTTTTACAGGCGTCTTTGCTCTCTCAAAATGCAATTTTGATGAAAGTACAAGAATAATGAGGACTATCCAGTAAAAAATGTAAGGGTTGCATTTTCTCTCTTTCAAGTTAACATTTTAATACTTACAAAAGAGGAATAGGAATAGTTGAAAGCTAAAACCATTATCATCAATCTTTGAAGCTTTCTGCACCATTGAAACAAAAATGATTGAATATTTCTATTACCTTTCTGCCAATCTTATCAAATGTATCTGTCACTGTCACTTCTTCCGGACCCTTTGATGTCTGGTGCTGTAAGAGGGATGGGACAGAGGAAATGAATCATTAGGAAATGTGATTTAAAGAGATACTGGTGAGAAAATTTTCCGAGCAAATTCATATCATGTTTTATTTCATTTGTATAGAAGGAATTCCACAGATAATATATTCTCTTTACAGATCTGTCAAAATGTGTTCAGTGACATACATACTCATCATTTTGGTCTTACTAATTAACCCTCATATTAAGTTTCCTTACCGGTAACTCTTTCTTCAGCCTTTTACTCATAAAATGCAGAGGCAAACTATCTTAGATTATGTCAATATTGTATTTAAACTATTTTCAACTCAAAATCGTTTGATATTTGTTCCATTGAATATCTGGTACCGGTAATGCATTTCAGGCTATTTTTCATCACAAAAAGATAATTTTCTGAACTGTCCGCCCCTATTTGATCTTTATTTATTATGAAGAGTAGCAGGTAGTTGGAAGAACAGAAACAGATATTATCTCATTCCATTCATTACAAGAAATGATAATGAACATGTTTCCTCATAAATGTATAAACTTGTCATTTAAAAAATGTATAAACTTATCATTTCATACATTCTGTATTCCCTAGTGGCAACATGCCATATTTTAAGCCACTTTTTCAAGATTTCTACATCTATCATGAAATTCTTTCACCGATCTAAATAAACTAACTAGATTGACTCACTGTTATCTTATGGAAGTTTCTATGGAATGCCTGCCCACCCTGCTGTGCTGGTTTCTTGCTCTCAGAAAACAAACGCAGGAAGTCTATGTAATGGAAGCTGAAATGGAAAAATAACAAATTTCCGGAATGCATGTTTACGAATAGGAAATAACCAAGAAAATGATAACCAATAAAAAAAAAATATTTAACTGTAATCGAGTTTGAAAACAATCAAGGGAAGTGTCTAAAACTGCCATATTTTTATGTTTGCATGCAGAATGGATATGAAGAGCAGGGAAGACACGCTGCTCCGTTAAGTTATTCAACGCTTTATTCATAGCTTTATAATATGCTTTTCTAGTATATTAACACAGTTTACTACAAAACCACAAAAACATGGCAACACATGCAAACATGAAAGTTTCAAACTGTAAAATTAATAAATCCCGATTCACGATGCTAAAATTTGGCAAATCTCAAGTTTAATGCTTCAAAAATTTGAATTAATAATTCAACTAAATGTAACCAGAGGATGGGACTATAAAATCTCATAATGAATACTTACTTTCCTGTTTGGTGATGATCAAAACTCATAGTTAATCTCTCAAGCTCTCTGGGCGTTAACCGGAACTGAAACCTTTGTGCCAGTCTCTGCAAATCAAATTTAAATAGAAAAAAAATGATGTTCAATAATTTTTCTGATTAAACATTTGAAAATGAGTGCAGGAAATATTGGTGAAAGTAGGCCTACTGACAGAAATCTAAAGGTATCGACTGATACTGTTCTTTATTTTCACTTCTTTTCCCTTCCCTTTCTTTTCCTTTTCCTGTCTCATCCATTCATCCCTCTTGTCATGTTAATAGTAATAACGAAACAGTGGTATCCTCAGAGCCATCTATACACAGAGTTTGGCCAACTTGGATTCACTGGGTCACAACATGGCGTATATTCTTTTATTTTTGGTTGCCCCAAAAAGCAACAGTCACCATATTTTGACCAACTCGAACTTAGTTGGCCAAACTCTCCTAATCAATGGCACTGGGTCTCTCTACAAAACAATCCCCTCTGGCAACTAACCCAAAACAGGTACCCTTTAAGAATTGTACCCCTGTCCCATTAGATGTCTTTAGGGTTAATAGGTTTCTTTCATAGGGTTACTTGCTGAAGGAAGGGGGGGGAGATGACTAGTTTTTAGATTGTGTTATTATCTGAAGAAGGTTGTTGTCCTTTAACCCTTACTGTACTGGGCTATTTTGAGCACCCTCTGACTGGGGGGGGGGGGGGGGGGGGCCTGGGAGGCCCCCCCCCCCCTATGTGCTCTCGGCCGTCGATTGTACGATGAACACGAAAATTTGCATGTTTGTAGATATTTACGTAAGGAACAAGATGGTATAATTATTTTTTTCCGAATATGCAAATTTTTGTCGTTGGCCTAATTAATTATGCAAAATGCGCTAATTTTATGCATTTTACAGAAAACACTCCACTTTTTGAATGTTGAAACTCATTATTCATATGAAACTTCTTTTCTTACACAAAAAAGTTATTTTAATGTAATTAATAATGATAATTTATGCAAATTTTGATGCGATTTTTATTTTTTGTTTGTTTTTTTGATGACATGCGCATACTAATTGTTATGTAACGCCTTACAGGTATATCCAATTTCGACGAAAATGGGATCAAAATGTGCGTAAGACTTGAGGGAAAAAAGTCATGAAACGACAATTCAAAATTCCAAGCGGTTGCGGCGCAATCTCTGAAAATGTCGAGGGGGGGGGGGCCTCCCAGGCCCCCCCCCCCCCCCCAGTACAGTAAGGGTTAAGGGGTAGAGGTTTGGGTTGGTAGTCCAGTGGGTAGATGTCCTAGATTCCTCTACAGTGCATATCTCTGCTATTGCTTCTATTACTTTACAATCTTTATATAATTCTTATTTGTTTCATACACATTGTGTTATTTTGTCAAAACATTGTAGAATTCAGCTATTCAATAACTAATTGCCTTTATCGTCTCTATGTGATACATGTAGATCAAATTTTTCTGTTACCTGAAAATCTGGAGTGGAGATTGTGGCATAGCCCTGTGGATCCAGTGATTTAAGCCTCTCCTTTAGACCATTCCAGTTACTGACAACCTAGTAAAAAAAAAGGTTTTCATAGAAAAAGCTCAACCATCAATACTTTCTTTCAAGACAAAGCATGTTCAATTCTTCTATTCCTAATAGTGTTATTTCATTCCTGTCCCCCATCGATTAATGTTGTTTCCATTTATTTCATCCTCTTCCTCTTGCAAGCTCAGCAACATACTCCAAATCCTGATAGAGCTTGTTTTTTCATATGACCTAGTTAGCAGTATGTAAATGCTATAATACAAACATTACAATAATAATAATATTAATAATAGTGGGTTCTTGTAAAGCACTCATGTTTGTCAGACTTGACACTCCTGGTGCTCAACAATCATTACCCCGGCTTAAAAGCATGGCTGCCATTACAGCCCTCTAGCATTTCAAGGATTACATTCCTGCCAGGTACCCTTTTACATCACCTGGGTCGAGAGTGGCAAATGTAGACTAGGACTTGAACCACAGACCTTGTGATGCACAGTCCGGTGACGTATCCACATGACCACGACACCTCTACACCATCCATACATCCTTTCATATGATGCAATACTCTTTATGAATTGAGCAATAATTTATTAATATTAACTATATTAAACTACCGGTATATCTTTTTATATATTCTATGTATATACCAAAATGTTATTATTATTGCTATTACATATTATTATTATTATGTATGAGAGTTGTTTCAATAAATACTTTTTTTTTAAAATTAAATTTTGTTTTATTTCCACTTACATCTGGTCTGATTTTCTCTACCACCGTTGAGACGGGTATCTTGTAGAGTTCCATCATCTCCTTCATCTCAGAGCTATTCCTGACTGGAGGAGGTTGGTTACCAGCCTTGGCTCTTCTTAGAGATGCTTCCTTATCTGAGGGACATAGTACAGTAATAATGACTGCTATGAGAGGCATCGCTGTTTCTATAGGCTCAACAGGACGTTACATCCTGATATGACCCGAGACGCGTCGGGGTGGGCAAACTATTGACTGGTAGGTGGGCATGCGGGCATCTTTTAAAAACTATTGACCGGTAGGCATGCATGGCTAAATTTAAGACTCCAATTTCGACCAATCGGATAACTAGATTTATTCAACATACTAAAGAGAGGTATATAATAAACTATATTGCATGGCATCTGTGATACTGACAGATACTGCATAGCTAAGAATTGGTAATCAGTGATTATAACTCCATCTTGACAATACTTATTGTATTACTCAAAGAAACTATGGTAAAGAGAGGTATATGTAAGTCAACGTTGCCACATCATCATATATCATATTGCACCCCATGGCAGTTAATTTGTGAAAATGCAAGTTCAAATTCAACAAATAAATCTTTTGATATAGACCATACCCACAATCAGAAGATTATAACTGTACTGTTACAGAAAGCCTCACTTTGTAAATGCAGAATATATGTCATCAAATCTCTAGCAAAATGGCACTACGACATGTCACCACATACTGCATTTTGATGGTAGAAAGAAGGAAGATAAAATATGTTACCTGCAATTGGTTGTCTCTTTGTTCTATGAAGGAAGAAATCAAACAGCTCAGCATAATGGACGAGTCCATCCCGGGCGATATCCATGGCTTTCCATAGCTCTTGGAGTTCAGTAGGATGCAGAGCTATTCCCATACTGTATAGAGTACAAAACCAAATGGGTCATGTAATTGGGGGTACATTGATGAGTTTCTCAAAACTATATCACAGTATTTACTGTATGTACGATATCAGTATAACTGCATGTTTATCTGTTAGGCCTTGCATGAGACATCCTGATCCATACCCGTTATACAAATTGTAGTTTTATTTGTCTATAATTGTCTATTTTCCACTTACTAGAAAAGTAATTGTGTTATATTTTACTTTGTACCGTGATCTGAATGTATTGATGTTTGTAATATTCACAGAAAAAAATACTTTATTATTTATTACTACATATGTGTAGTAATAATGGTAATAAATAATAATAGTGCATTCTTGTAAAGTGCTCATTTCTGTCTGATTTGGCTCTCCTGGCGCTCCACCATTATTAACCCGGCTTTACCATGGTTGTCATTATGGCGCTCTAGCATTTCAAGGAATTAGTTCCTGCCTGGGATCCATTTACCTCACTTGGGTGGAGTGTGGCAAACAAAGATTAATGTCTTGCCAAAGGACATTAGTGCTGCGACGAGACTCCGACCGTGAACCATGTGATCCACAGTCCGGTGACATATCCACTAGACCAAGACACCTCCCCAAATTACACATTATAACTGCTACGTTATTACTAAACATTCAATGTGAAAATCATCCTACAACCTTGTCATGATGATACAATATGATCAATCTATATTTGCAGTACATTCTTGACTTACTCTGAAAGCCATTTATGAAATTGTGTCTTTGACAGTCGACCGGTGTACTTGGGATCAAGTCTGTTGTAAGAGTCTTGAACCGTGTACCCTTTCTTCTTCAGCTGGATCTCCACCTCTGCTGCAATCTGTAGCATAATTGATTACAAGTATATTTTTATTCTTCATCTTGCAACAACAAAAACAAATACTGGAGGATATAATAACAATTTATTGGCAATATATGATTACTGTTCCTTTTTTATTGTACATCTTGCAATGGATAGCAGAGTCATAAAGTATTGATGAAAATCATTAGTAAACATTTCAATAATATCTCAAATAAAACTGAAACGTACAAAATGCCCAGGAATGTAACAAAGGAAAATCATTTTTCAGTTTTACAAGCTCACAGGTTGTGAGGGGAATATCCCTTTTCAGACAAACCAAATATAAAACCAAAATCATCTTTTAATAACATGCATATGAAGATCCATATTACAAACTCAAATGGCATTCAAATAAAATGCTTGTTGATTCTGAAGATTCACCTGAGACAATTCTGCAATGCTTACGCGACATGTGATGGGATCTCATTTATCAGCTGACTTTGAAGTTGTGCAATCACTTAGTATCAAACTGTGAACAAGGCTAAATGCTATAAAGTCTTCAAAGCTTGAAAAACAATAATATGGGTCATACAATTTAATTGTGCATTTAAAACTTATATTTACCTCAGACACAGGTTTATATCTGCCCTCCATCTTCTTCGTTTTCCCTCCACCAATCACAGGCCTGGATGTCTCCATAGCTTCCTCCTGATTGGCTGCTGACTGAGCAAGCCACGCCCCCATCTCGTCCTCCTGGTCCTCTTCATCCGGTGACTCCTGGACCCTATAAATGTCAGGTGGACTGGTCTCGTGTTGATTGTTCTGGACTTTGGGCTGGGTTTGAAATGGTATAAACCTGGGAAAGAAAAAAGAAAACATTTAAAGCCACACTGTCCTACTTGTAGCTACATGCTCCCTCTATATAGAAAACAATGCCTAATCAGTGATCATTGCATGGTCCCTCATGATCCCCTTTTTCTTATGTTAACTGAGAGCTGAGTTGATGAGATAGCCACCTGTCCAGTGACCTTGCGGGGTGGTCTAATCCCTCCTGGCCAAACTAGTACAGATAAGCTTTAAATTGTTATCTATACGGGACTGCAAGATCATGACCCATTGAAAATACCTGAGTGTGACACAACCAGAGGCTGACAGAGTTGGGCTCTGCTCAAGACTATTATTATAGATCACTTATTTTGATGGATTCACATCCCACTGCTGCCATCCCAAAAAAAATCACTTTATTTCATTGATTAATTTCCACATTCCAGTTAAAAAAGCAAGCAAATACAAAATAATTTACATTATAAAATACAAAGGAATACATTCATAAAGAGACAAACATACAACAACAACAAAATGTAAATAGAAGAAAAAAAATCTGTTTTGATGAGTCAATCATTGTGCAAATTTTTCCTCGTACATCTCTAAATATATGCAGAGCTCATATGTACAATCGTTGTCTCTTTGGAACCAGAATTTTTTTTTTTCTTCAAATGTATGCACATGCAAAACCAAATCTCACATAGAATTCAACTCCACATGAGTCAAAACGTGAGCTTGGGTGAAAATGCGCAACTCCTCTTCTACTGTGCACTGCACTGACCTATGCCATCGACCCCAGCATAGAGAGAGGATGGCAAGGGAAGGTACAAAGACCAGTAAATAAGGTAGTTAATCTCTGATGACATAAAATCACAATCAACCATTGCTCAGGTGATGCGAGGAACGGTCATCAGTTTCCGGAAGGGTGTTAACTTTGCATAAAATGATGTGAGGTACTGTCGTTCTTTCTCTATAACCACAATTCATAGTATTGCACAGAATGCCACAAATGACCCCCAAATATCCCCTGATAATCTAAACACAAATATATTCCTCTCTGTCCATGATAATACTCCTGAAGTGCATTGAATTATGCTCCACAAATGGCTTTGTTACCCCTCTTGTAAAGAATTAGTTGTCTGTTTGGAGCCAGTAGGGCATGAACTTGTATCCTTTGATACAGGGGTAATGCACTTCTGGCTCTGAACCGACAATTTCCCCCTGTATACCAATTAATGTACTGTTTGTGCATATTTAACTAAATATTACATAACTTTCATGAACATGTATCCACTAATAGGCTGGGATCTGTATTGGTGGATTTCAAAATAATTCTTCACAAATCAACATTATCTGTTCATGCCCAGGATGGCTTAATAAGGCCTACACAAAAAGATGTTGTATTGCCCTTTAGGTGCCAATACAATGGTCGGTCAGTCAGAATTTTTTTTTTTCAAACTTTTTAAAAATATTTTATTCCCTCTTTGGGCCGATATTTCTCAGTTTTCAATGCTTTAATACATTTTTTTCTCCAAAAAAAAAAGCCGACTGTACATTTCAAGATTATTGGGTCGGTCGAAAAGGGCAATACAGCATCTTTTTTTAAAAGGCCTAATGCATATTACTAAAGTTGATAATGTTGTGTGAGCAATTGATTTAGTATCTGACTACAAAAATGTTCACATACCTCCTCCTGTTGAAGACAGTAAGGAACTGTGAGTACAGAACCAGTCCGTCTTCCTGGCCGTACTCGTAGAGGATCTCATTGAACTGGTCTTTGCTCATGCGAATGTTGAATACCTTCTCTACGGTGTCTTTGAAATCTCGCTGGGTGAGAAGTCCTAGGTTGTATACATCAAGGGATCTAGAAAAAGCGAAAACAATGTGTGATGTGATGTGTCATTTGTAAAGCAGTAGTCTCATAATGGAGAGGTGCAGGTAAAAACAAATGACTTAGTTGATTCAATAATACAATTTGACAAGGAATAAATTCTCAATTAGCCAATTAACAATTAATTATTGTTAGAACATGACCATTGGACCTGCACCAAAAATAGAAGAAAAAAAATAGAAATATAGAAATTCGAGCTTGAGCTTTAACTCACTAATTTTTAATTTATTGCACTCAGCACAGAGTCATCTTCTGAATATTTGCCTCTTCATTGTTTCCTGGGAAAAGAGATAGGCAGGGATATGATATGACTTTAAAATAAAACACATTTTCCTCAAGCCATGGCCTCCAGCAATTTTCTCGGGTTTAGTATTCAACAGGTTAATATCCTAATGGTTCTGAATTTTTACATAAATTAAGAAATGAAGCAAACAAGTACTTACTTGAACGATCCTAGAAGACTGAGGAAGTCTTTATGGATGAGTTCTACCAGCTTGGCTTCTGCTTCATCCACACATAGATAACCCTGAGGGGTGTTCAGTCGAGTATTGAACCTGGAATTTACATAGTGGCAAAAATAACATTTAAAATAACATCTAAATAGGCATTTCTTGTATAATTAGTATATTACATTACTACCAAACATCCATTCTATTTGCGCTTTTTAATATCTTTAAAAATTACATCAGCTTCAGCTCCAGCAACATCAATAGTTATACAGTGCATTTTAAGGAATTATCCTACCAGGAAGCCACTTACACAGTACTAAACATTGATTAAGAATGACAGATGCAGTCAAAAAGCATTACTGGGGTTCCTAAGTGAAGTTTTTTCCACTCAACAATGCATCTAGATTTAACAAATTGATACACAATCACTTATTTTAAAGGACAAATAAAGAGACAGAAAGTGAAATTCTTGTTTAATTTGTATTAATAATTCTTTATTAGATAAAGAACGGCAGATGCTGTTAAAAAGTTTTACTGGTAGTCACAAGTCAACTTTTTTTCCACTTAACAATGCATCTAGATTTAAACAAATAATACACAGTCACTGATTTGAAAGGACAAATAAAGAGAATATGAAATTCTGGTTTAATTTGTATTTATCAGCATCATGCGACGGCAATAGCTGAAATGGGATTCACTCTGAAAATGCCTCTTGTTCTTGCCAATCGTGATCTTAGGGAGTTTCTTATCTCAAGATCTGTTTTTTAATAATGTACACTCACTTGTGACTAGAGTCCATGATGATTCTATGAGCAATACCATTAGCTGATCTCATCATATACTTGAGAAGAAAGTCCCTGTACATCACTCGACCGTCTTTTCTCCTTAATCCACATCTACAGATAAAATAAGAAATCATTGCAATTATCAAGAATACATATCATTGGGAATTTATTGCATACAGGCATATGCTTAAACAGCGAGTAAAGCATGAAATGGCATTACCTTTGTCAACCTGTGCTTTACATCAATGATAGTGCTTGTTCAATTCATTTCAGGCACTTTGTATTTTTTCTACCCCTGAAAGTGAACATCGCATTCAAAGACTAAAAGTTAGAGTAATTAGTAATTTCATGACTGCTTATTAAAAGTATCTTCCTTTTCATTATATTATGCTACAAATCTGCTCTCACAAATGACTATTGCTGCATGCAGGTACCTCTATCATCCATCCCTGCTGCTGATGATACTACTGCTGCTGCTACCACTGCTACCTGTGCTTGCTGTGCTTGCTACTACTACTACTACTACTACCACTACCACTACCACAACTACCACCATCATTACTACCAATACTACATTGTACTACTACTACTAGCTACTAAAATACATCAATGAAATCTAGAATGTATTGTACCTTTCCATCATCATCTCTGCATCCACATACTGCATCTTGATCCCATAGTCACACAGAACCTTCTTGAACTGTTCTATACCAAGGAGACCATTCCCTGTGTTATCCGCCATCTGGAATGAAGACATTAGTTTGTCGAAGGGTTGCTCCAGCTGAAAAGAAAAAGAAAAGAAAGAATTTTAGTAAAGGTATCGTTTAACAATGTTAAATGCATGGCCCTACATGCTACCAGTGTCTGTGATATGGTGTAATATTGAAGCCATAAAAAAAAGAAATTGTGCTTGAAAATGATCAAGAAGTGCCTCAAAAAAGTGAAAAATCTTTGAGTGACCGGTTTTACCATACTCATTTTCCCCAATAGACTGTAAAAACCGTTTGGCAAAATTTGGTTTTGATTTCCAATCATAAATATCTTGATAATCAGACAGGTAATTGGATTGCAAAAGTCATAGAGTTCCTGACTGACCTAAATGTTTATAATTATCATTGCAGCATGAGCTGAATCCAGGATTTTGTTTCAGAATCTGAGACAAAGTTACCGGATCGCTTTAAAGGTACTATGTCCCATTTGCAGGCCAAAAAAATGAAAAAGTTAAATTCCAACTGCATTTGAAAGATAATACTAATTTAGAACTTCCCTAAAAAAGGTGGGGCTTGAAAATGTCTTCAAGTGGGAAAATAACGACTATTAGTTGTCAAATCGACTTTAGGGCTATAGAGCCCAAAAGTAATAGTCTTCATTTTCAGACGATAATTTTTGTACCGAATGGTCATACGTTTTATGCTGCGCAAAGATTCAATCAGTTTAATCTTGGCCATCACAAGAAGTGGGTTATTGATGTAGACAAATGCTCATGTACCCATTACAACTCTTTTCATGTATGTTATTACCAAAGAAGAAAAAAAGCCAGTCAGTCACTCAATAGTGTCTGACAGTGAAGTCTAGCAAGTAAACATGTTTCCTTGCATAATTTGAATATGAGGACACTGCTAACGTTTAAATTTCACAGATAGGACATACATGACATATTCATAATTCCTGCAAAGTTCTACAGAATTTGAGGTTGGCTGCAAAATGGACATAGTACCTTTAATGAATGATACATATATGATTTTTTTTCAATCAACAACACATTGACAGATGTGCTGTATCGGGTCTTAAAACAACGTGTCTGAGGAGGCAAGTTGTCTCACTCCGTAAGGTGTCTGCCTGTCGATCCAAAATACCATGGGTCCGAATCCAAGGCAGATGACTGAAGCCTGCATTGTGTGCTAACGCATTGTGTGTCATAGATGCAGGCTACATTACAGTGGAAAACACTCGGTTCCTCAAACAAAACTTTTAATAAACGGAGGCCCCGTGTAGGGGAGAGTCAACATCTTCGCACGATAAGAACCAACTGCACAATTCCTATAAGAGTAGGTAAAATCCTGATGTAGTGGTCCATGTTACTTCATGTTACTACTGTTATTTCATAACCAAAGACAAAATTACTGCTGGAATCGAAAATGCAACATCAACCTACTTTTCTTATGATGAAACTGACGACATCAGCTGACAGTGCTCTTGCGGGACCCATTCGACTGTTCGATTGTCTGCCATTAGAGGGCGGTGTTGGGATCCTTGGTGATTCGGGAAAGTCCAACTCCTCTTCCTCTTGGATCCTTGGCTGCAGATGAAGAAGAAGAAGAAAAAAGAGTTGATGTAAATAAGAGGTTTAAAGGTAATACAAAGTTTTGGGAAATTTTGAAAATGGCTGATAGCGATTCTTTAAAATTTTGATATATTTGGATGCCCCTGAGTATTTATTATAAGCACTAGAAATTTAAGCCCCTAAAACACTCCTGCTTTCGAGATAAATTGAATAAAAAATATTTACTGGTGCTCCCGGTAAATTTTGATAAATTTCAAACAGCTTGCACGGCCATCCAATGGTAGCTGCGACCATGAAAACCTCAGAATATGCAGTTGTGATATATAATTTCCAAACAGGATTAGCAAATCGGTCGATTTCAGTCAAGAAACATTTAAAGCTAAATTAACATCTTGACCTTGAGAGGGAGCTATACAACATAAAGACTTGATCACTGTATATTGAAGGATCGTATAATTATGCTTCCAATGTGTTCATGACCCCATACCAAAACTTTGTATTACCTTTAAAGACGCATAGTAGTGGGCTCGCATGAGGAATTCGACACCATTCTGGTGCTTATCCAATAACAGGTGTTGTCATCGCCAGCATTAGCCTTCAGTTTTACAACCAACATACCTTATGTAATGATCTGCATTTTCCATCAATTCGTCCCTATTTTCACGAAGTGACGGTAGTGAATGAAAATTGCATACAATTTGCGTGCGGATTTTCCTCATTACCGTCACTTCATGAAATCAGGAACGAATTGACCCATATGGAAAAGTCGTTTTCTTACATTTCCCTCACACAAAGACTCTCCTAGAGACTAGAAGGTATGTCTTGATAGGACCACAGGTTCGCAGTGTGCGAGACTTGTACACCCATCAATGGTATTTCCACGAATGACAACTTACTGCACATGAAAACTGTCAAACCATTTCAAACTTACATTATGTGGGGCATTATACATCATAAGGTAGATCAAATACAATCCCCAAACTGGACATAGCTTTTCTTAAAACCACATACAGTCACCTATTGTGTACTCAGTATACCGGTAGTTTGATATTTATAGAGGTGAGTTTACTGAAGAAATGCTATCAAATGACCTAACTGTTCTTAATTCAATTCAATTATATTGTTCTCTGCTTTGTCAATATGGATAAAGCTGGCACGCATTGTTACAAATTAAACTCACTGTTGAAGGCAACTGAGAGTATTTCTGCCGTCTGGTTGGGGGCGCTGTTCTAGCTCGTGGGTTATAGCGACCATTGCCATCTAATCCAAGTTGTATGAAGAACCATGCACTATCTAAGGCTCCTGTATTCTCAATGTCATACCTAAGAAAAAGAGACAATATCCAAATTAGTATAATTGGTGTAATAGAAAGAATAATAAAGTGAATGAAAATAAAGCCCACCCCCCCCCCCCCCAAAAAAAAAAAAATAGAGTAAATAGTAAAAAAAATGATATAATAATTATAATAATCTGGATGTTGATATAGCTCCAATATCCTCCAGGCTCTAACGCTGTTCATATTACTATCACAATATTACAATATATTTTTTTTAAACTCAGTTGGGAACTACAATATACATGGAACATAAAAACATGTAGAAAATGAAAATGGAGAGAAGATCCCTCTGGAATTGAGCTGCATAATGGGATCATTATTGACAAGAAATCTACTTAGATGTTTTAGAAGGTCTGTATTATCCCAAAGAAATGACAGTTATTTCCATTGTGAGGTTTATCACAAAGAAATGCATTTCATGCGCAATTTATTAATTGAAGACTTAAGCATATCAAGTTAAACGTTCACATATGTAACTCCATTTTTTACAACTGAACTATTATGTGATGGTTGAGAAGGGGTAAAGTAATTAACAAGTTTTTTCCCGATAGTGTGGGTTCATATCCCACCGCTGCCACCAGTACATTACCCCCCTATAGGGTTTGCAACCCACAAAACTGAACAAATGAAGGAGAGACAATCTGTCCAACAAAAGTTATAGCTGTCCATTTAAATTTAAAGCGGGACTGCACTACTTGTAGCTACTTGCGCCCTCTAGCTATACAGCCAACAATGTCTAGAGGTACGTGTTAATTCCCCCATGGTCCGCTTTTCCTTATGTTAATTAACAGAGAGCTGATTTGATGAGATAACCACCTGACAGTGACCATGCAGGGAGGTCTAATCCCTCCTGGCCAAACTAGTGCAGATAGGCTTTAATGCGTTACTGACTTAAAAAGGTGATGGCAAAGAAGATTTGGAGTTAAAATGACAGCAACTGAATACCATGACAAACCACATGAGGGTTGCATGACACAGAGTAGAGTGTAATGTCAAAAAGAATATCTACCAAAGTAGTGCAGTCCCGCTTTAAATTAAGTCAGAAACTGACCTTGTATTCTGAGTACCATTGAATTTACCTTCCAAACCGTTTTGACCCCTCCAATTTTTAATTATTTCATACATGTTTTTGTAGTTTTTGTCTTTATATTGTGTTTATCGCTGTATTTTGTGATATCTTTAACTAATATATACTCATTAATATAAATTATAATATTCAGGGGAACTTTTTTAAACAAGGCCACCGTGGGTTTTCCATTGTGCTCCTATTTCATTTGAAGTTATTGTATAAACTGAACATTCTTTGTATGTATATATGTGACCCGCTACGGCAAAACCCGACGCTTCTCGGCAAATCCCATTGTGCTGTAGGCCCGTTTGAACATGAAATTTCGACTTTAGGGATCAACTGAGATTTTTGCATGGTCATAAAGTCTATTTATTATAAATTGATTTAGAGAAAAAATAAACTCAAAAGACGATCTAGAAGTATTTTTAATTATATTTTGTATCTAATCATGTGCTCCATTGTCCAGTGAAATTAGTTGAAACAATGCGGTCAAAAGAAGAGAAAGTTCGCGATTCATCGCTTGTTGTTTTCCCTCTCAGTTGACCACGTTTGAGTCGATCCCTGACGTATTTGGTACGAAAATAACGAGTAAGGATCGGTTATTCCAAATATGGTTATATTGGGCGGTCCTAAATAAAATTGCCCAATGAAAAATGCCATGAAAGATGACATCATTTCGATGAGCTGTCAAGCAGGCCGTAAACAAATGCCTGTTGCCAGCCACGTGATCCAAATCCAGACACTTGATTCGCCAATCTTCGCGCATTACGTCATTGCCTTGTTGTTGTGAATGTTCAGCGGTCAAATTCTCGCATCGAAACACCTGCGTTTTTCTTCGAAAACTTGTTCAGAAGTTTGTTTTTAAAGAGCTAGAGTTTCATATATCAAGTAAAATACGTGTATTCATCGAGTGGCTAGTACAATGTCGAGGAAAAAGAGGAATTTAACGGATAAAACCGTCGCTTCTTTGTTGAATGATGCCTCGGCGTGCGGTATGGACGTGCATGGCTTGACCGAACACTTGGCTGACTACTTCGCGAACCCGACCGAGCCCCCGGCCGCGGGCGAGAGAGGAACTCCTTCGTCTCCTAGCTCCGACTCTGATTCTGGTAGGTTTATTAATATTATCATTATTAAAAAGGTAATCAAGTTACTTAGTTAGGTCTACGCCCATATTATTTATTAAAGACTTGTTTCGAAAAAATGTTTGAGCAACAAAAGCTAGATTACTTTATTTAAAGTGCACTAATTAAAATGTAATATTAAATTAGACTCTAGATTATGATTTATGAAGCTTCTCATACCTATAAAAAAATCTCTGCGGAGTCTAGACTATTTGTTGATATTAGTTTTTGAATCTCTATTTTATAATTATACTTAACAGAGTCTGATGAGTTTGAGGAGGCAGGTCCAGGACCAGCAGAGCCATGTGAGAGCGGCGATGAAAGCGGCGATGAAAGCGATTGGGTCGATGAGGCAGAGGAGCCTATGGATTTGTCAAGTGACAATGAAAGCGTCATACGGAGACCGGGTCCTGTCATTGATGACGTGGAGGAGGAGGCGGCAGTAGCTACAAATCTGGCCCAACAAATAGATCTTGACGCTGTATCGAACAATTCTCTGTAGCCGAACAAGAGTCCATAAGGTATAATTGGATCTGTCACTATTTACTCGTATTTCTTTATAATAATGTCTAAGGACTGGATGTTTATGTACAATCTGCAGTTTAATGCAAAATATACTTACATTTATTCTAAGCTAATTAGATTTTCTCCTTTTTTGCAGCATTAATCAGTAGACCCTCTATGTATGATTTTTAAAAAAAAATACTTCACCACTAAACTGTATTCAAAACAATACTGCTTGTCTTACTCTGTTAATCTAAGGTTCTGCAGTCTACTGGTATCTTATAAAGAAAAAAATACAACAAGTTGGAAATTTGGTTTTCTTATTATCATCATTATTATTGGAAGTATACTAGTAGCATTCTAAGTCTTAGTAATGATTGTATTAGGTCTAGTATCCCAAATTATTTTTCATTTCTATTTTGCCATTTCAGATATTCAACCAAAGAGCTCACGGAGTTCGAAAAGGATCTACTTCTCCTGGGCATCATTTCGTCTTCCATCAATGATGGAAATATGACCCAGGGGAAGAAATCTAAGCCAACGGAGAGGAAGAACACAAGGATGAGGAATTTTTGCTATGGGCAGAAACGGATCTGTAGATACACGTTTTTCTACCTGATGGAGATTGGGCCACAGAAGTTTACAAATCTTAAGAACTGGTATGCCAACAATGGACTCATCCCAAGGAGAAAGAAGTCAGGTGAGATGGTTTTCTTATCCTTTCACAGATGATGAAATTTATAATGAAGTTAAATTATTTTAATTACATTTATATTGAATTATTATTATCTTCAGGTGTGATTTCATAATAATTTTTATTATCATTTTGTGATGCATTTAGTCATAGTAAATCTACCAAAGATTAATTGCGATGTTTTTTTGACAGTTATTTTCACTACAACTGGACTCAAAACTTGACATCTAATCCCTCTACTTACTGTTTCAATCTATTCCGACACAACACTGATCATAATAAATCTTAATTTTGTTCAATATTTGTTCGTTGTTTTCCAGGAGGACGGAGAGGCAAGAAACTTCTGAAGCTAGAGCAGGTTGAGGCGGTCGTCAAATTTATTTTGAATTTCACTGCAGAACACTGCATTCACCTACCAGGCAGGATACCAGGATTCAAATCGGCCGATGTGAAACTGCTGCCGTCCTACGTCACCAAGGCGCATCTGTGGAGGCTCTACAGAGATGCTGCTCCAGAGCATGGACCCGTAGCTGAGTCTACCTTCCGTAAGCTGTGGAGCGACCTCCTTTCTTATGTGGTTGTTGCCAAGCCGTCCACTGATCTCTGCTGGACATGTCAGCAGAACAACAACCTTATTACCAGACAGGTGTGTGTTGGCTAAATACTGATTGTTTTTAATTTCATTTTGTTTTACGCTGCTGCCCCCAATGGTGCTAAAGTATTTTCACGTAGAGTTATAATATAAGTAGCTATTGATGTACCAAGCATAATCAATATTATTATTTGGATCCTTAGGAAAACGTTGCAAAGCTCTGTCCAAATTTCAAGTGTTTTAATGAAATGAAATTTGCTACAATACATTTACTCTTTTCTTCTTCCAAGTCAACCAACTTTTACTTTATTGTGAGCTGGTGTTTTCCATTTGAGAATGATCTACTATTGTAGTGTAACAACAAATATTTAATTTGTAAAGAAAAATAGTAAATTGGAAAATTTGACTAATCAGGAGATTTTTGTTTTGTTTTGCTTTTTCCCTCATGTCTGCAGGTCAATGTTCCTGATGAAGAGAAGACAGAGGCACTCAGGAGGCAGGAGGAGCATCTTCTGGGGGCCCAGAGAGAGCGGGATGCCTACAGGACAGCCTGTCAAGCCTCAAAGGCAGTCGCGAGAGAGCTCTCCATCAAGAAGCTAGGGAAGAATGCTGCGAACTCCAAGCCCGTAGTTTTTCATTACAGCTTCGACTTTGCACAGCAGGTGCATTATCCAGCTGACCCCCAACAACCTGGCCCTTCGTATTTCCGTACACAAAGAAAGTGCCACATCTTTGGCATGGCTGCAGAGGGTCTGCCTGCTCAAGTAAATTACCTGGCAGATGAGGGCGTCAGCTGTGGTAAAGGAGCCAATGTTGTTGTAAGCTACATCCACCATTTTCTGGAAAACTACGGGATTGGAGAACAACATGTCCACTTCAATGCTGATAACTGTGCTGGACAGAATAAGAATAACACCATGCTCCAATATCTTTGTTGGCGAGTGGAGAGTAATCTCCACAAATCAGTCTCAATTTCATTTCTGCCAGTGGGACATACTAAATTCGCCCCTGACTGGTGCTTTGGCCTCCTCAAACAAAGGTACCGCAAGACCAAAGTCTCCTGCCTCCAGGACATAGTTAATGTTGTAGATTCTTCTACTGTGTCAGGGGTCAATATTCCACAGCTCGTTGGAAATGAGAAGGGGGATGTGTTTGTGAAGGTGTACGACTGGTCCAACCATCTTGGCAAACACTTCAAACGATTTCCTCGTATAACATTCGCCAGACACTTCAGAGTTACTGAAGATCATCCTGGTAGAGTGTTTTACAAGGAAAAGTCTGACAGTGCTGAAGAGATGTTTGACCTTGCTCGCTCGTCACCTCCACCAACACTTCCTCCAGTCATCCAACCTGCAGGACTTGATGCCAGTCGCAGGAAGTATTTGTATGAGCAGATCAGAGAGTTCTGTACGCCAGAGACTAGGGACTTGGTATGTCCAGCACCAGAGTAGCTGGGGTCAAACCATAAACTTCAGGTACTTAAATTCCTCCAGGACGTATTCAGCATTGAAGTGTACAAAGTCTTTTTTCTGTCTACATGTAATATAAAGTAGCAGTCACTTTGTCCACTATAATTTATGCCATTTCAGTTCAGCAATATAATAGTTCCATGTGTTCATTTATTCTAAGCTTGATGCATATCAGCACTAAACATCAGCACTAAACTATCGGTGTTTGGCCACTGCCATAATTATGTTTCTATTTTGTAAAGGTTTTTGTTAGATTGACATTAACAATGTCTATCCTATGTACATACTATTGATATCTTCGGCTGTGAATTTTGTATGAAACAAGATAACTCAAAAGATTCAAAACTGTACATCATTAATTCTTGGGCACTAATGCATAATAGTTTATGATTAGTGTAGTTACTAGTCAGATTGCATTTTTTATGTGATTCGTTATTGTTTTTCTTTACTTTGATAATGAAAGAATATATTTTATATCTGATACTGATTGACTGAAATTAATATTTTTGCATTATTAATCTCTATCTCAAGAAGACAATAGTTCTGTCAAATGGTCTCAACTGTTACTTTATTGTATATTCCTAAATGAACCAGGATATTTTTACAATACATGTATTATAGGTTATCTGTTGTCGAGTGACTTGCACGATATCTTTTTTTTTCTCAAATAGTCTTGATTAAGACTAATGCTTTATATCATAGCTTTTATTAAATATGACAAAATATAAATCATTTTGAACTCGCTTTATTTGTTCCAGTAATTATCATTTGAAAACAGATTCTGTCGGGTTTCAAGTTCAACGCAATTTGTTATTTCACTTTATTGCAATCTTATTTATAATATTTTTTTTAAAATCATTTTTATTACATCTGGTTTTGTAATAGGCCTATTATTAAGCATAAATTTAAAAAAAATGCACTATTACATTTTATTATTGCAACATTGATGTAACCTGCTATTATTTTGTGTACGAGAACAAATTCTGTACTGATGAAACATAATAAACCGTGGAATCGTTTTCCCAGCAACTTTGCCTAGTATAACAAAAACTTTGAAATTCTTTTGTTTTCTATTGTTTTTAAAAATTATCATAACTTTATTAATATTTATTCAAATCTAATGGTTTTATCAGAAATGTAAGTTGGGTATGTGTCTAGTATGCCTGAAAAATTACAAGACTTCAGCTTGTTTGGTTGATGCCGTTGCTATGAAGTGAATGTATGCATGTTTTTTGTGTGAAAATTGAACCAAATTCTTTACTTTAAACCTCAATATCTCATAATCAACTTCCGGTGATTGAAATCACAAAAATGACAATAACTTTGTCAAATTTGAATCATTTTCTTTAAATGAGGTATCATCTTAAAGGTCATACCTTACTCTTTCCGATGACACCAAGAACTCAATTTTCATTTTTACCATGAAGTGTTGGGTTTTGCCATAGCAGGTCACATATATACTTGTATGTTTATTTGCATTTGCTGTGTTTTTTATGAAAATGAAATGAATAAACGAATAAAAGAACGAACCTAGACCATAATTTTGTCATCTCCTCATCATCAAGATGCCCTCCTAAGAGAGCCAAACATTCTTGGAGCTGAAGACCAAGAACTGTTCCTCCTGGTTCAAAGCAGGATGGTGCAAGGTACTTCCTAATGTCGAAATCACTGGAGAAATAAAAGAGAATACAAAAGTAAGGATTAATACACACAACTTCATTTACAAAGCATAAATATAGAATGTACATTTAAAGATATCAAGATGTGGTAAAAAATGCATTACATTTTGGCCACAGTACTTTCAAGAACTAATAGTAATTTCAAGATGCAAAATATGCAAATAGCTTAAGAGTTCTAAGGAAATGTCAATGACAAATAATATTGAATACATAGAGCGCCCATGAGGCTGATACTTCAATACGGTTTAAAACAACAAATATGATATGTTTAGTGCATCAGACTTCATGCAGAGCATTATAAGCTTTACTGCCACTCTTTTCAAGAACAAAAGGAATACAAGTTGTAAAGACTATTAGACGAAAATGTGATTGACCTGTCATTACCTGACATGATATCAGAGTAATACATGTACCTCATGGGACTTGGAGATAATGCAGCCCATGTCTATCTTTAAAGCTACTTCATTATTACCTGTGCTTGCATTTCTCTTTCAGCAATGCATTCCCGTATACTGCGGTACATTTCTGATGAGGAAGAGCCCTGTCTTTATCTCGGAGGTGCTCCTCGGGATGTAACTTGCGCCTTTCCGCCGCCACTCTCTTTTTCGCAACGGGACTCAACCACTCCCGCTGAACAACCTGATATCAAACACAATTGCAGAAGTTTTGTTAATGCTACATGGATGGAATACATCTACATTTGCCACTCTCCACTCAGGTAGTTTGCTCTGCATTGTGAACATCTGTAAAATGATGCCTGGCTGGAATGCTCCCCAGTGGAGAATGGGCAAATATTGTGTGCCGGCAAGCCTGAATCCGATGAACGGGGTAATAATATATATATGTGAAGCACTTAGACTAGAGACATCATTGATGTATTAAACGCTATATAAGAGCGAGAATATCATTATTATCAACTTTGTGAAAGGACATAGATTTATACCCTTCTGACTCTCAGCTGAGAGTCTTTACTTCTCTCTTTAATTGTGTGTTTAAATTTCAATGTATACTGTGTATCCTACATGTAAATATGTTGTCAATGTACAATGTTTTTCAATGTACTTGAATAAAATCAAATTGAATTGAAAAAAAAAAAAAAAAAAATTGAATTGAGAGAAAGTGTACAAGAACAAGGAACTACTTCTACTTATACGACGATACTCAGCAGGATCCATAAGTCAGGATGTATAGTGCTGAGGAATAAACGATCTAGTTCTTGGTCTAGATGCTGGGTGGAAGCTATGGATACACCATGGAAGTTACAGTGTATATTCTTTGAAGAAATATACATAATAATATAATAATAATAATCCGGTTTTTTATATAGCGCTCAATACATACACTGTATACACGCTTGTAATCTGTTCGTTTGGAGCCAGAAGGGCGTTAAATAAAAATAATGTCCTTTAACACAGAGTTAATATCCTTCTGGCTCAAAAAAGACTAAATCAAATAGAGAATACAGTTGAAACTGTATTTGGCTGTTATGATTTGATAGTGGTGGTTATTTTACCTGACAGCTAAGAAAGCAATAAATGCTTGTTAGTAAGCAACCAGAAGACAGATGGCTTTCAGTCCTCTCCAAGGGACCTGTTAATGAGGATTAATGCCTTACCAAAGGGCACTAGCACATCGACTTGGTTTCAAACCCGGGTCACCGGATTACGAGACCACTGCTCTACCGAATGAGCTTTTGCGCCTCCTCTGTTAGGAAATCATGTTTACATGTGTGTGTGTGTATGTCCTGCCCAAAACTGTTTCTCATATTACAGGCACAAAAAGAAACTTTAGTAATCTTTAATTCAAGTTAATATAAAAAAAGACAAATGAACTTACCTCTGTATCTCTAAAGCAGGCAATAAAATCATCAAATGTAAGAGTGTCATCTCTCTCCAGCCCAAGTCTGTACAAGAAAAGAAGTATTTGATTAAATATTTGTTGAGCAATGAAAGCCATCAGAAAGGTGAAATGTACAGTACAAATGTTATTGTCTTATTATCTTGGAGAGCATGGCATATAATAGCTCATATTGTTGAGCATACATCATACCAAATAAACATTCTAATTTGCCACAACCCAAAACTTAAAGAGAAGTTACATTTTAGAAACCGAATAAAAGATAGACCCAATTATACAAGCAATTTTTCAAGATTTAAACAAACTAAATGGCCTTGATATTGTACAGTTTTGCGACCATATAGTATTGATACCCGTATGTACACATTTTTAAACATTGCTATTCACTATGAATCACATTTTATTGGAAACTGAATGTAATTCAGCCTATGGGCTACCTTATTTAGTCATTCAATCAGTAATTTAAAAGCCTGTCTGCACTAGTTTCGCCAGGGGGGATTAGACCTCCATGCAAGGTCACTGACAGGTGGTTATCTTATCAAATCAGCTTTCGCATTGTTTGCTATATAGAGGGCGCAAGGAGCTTTAAGTAGTGCAGTGGGGCTTTAAAGTCTTACCTGTGCAAAAGCCTTGCTACGTCTTCATGAGTGATGTAACCAATGAGAGGGTAGAGAATCTGACCCATTGCACTCTTTGACACACGACCTTTGCCCTGAGGGTCATGACCTTTGAACATCTGGCGAAGGCCATGGAAACCTGAGACAAGTTTGACCCGTAGCACCTGAATCAGCTGTCAAAAAGGAAATCAGATAGGGGGTATTGCATCATTGAAGGGAAATTCAACCTTAATAACAAAGAACTCTAAAAGAAAGCAGAGAGATCAGAGAAGAAGGCTGGTGAAAATTTGAACAGCTTTTAACAATCATGCTTCTAAAAAATGTGTGAAGTTCAGTCCTCATACATTACTGCATTGTGTATACATACACATACAATGTACTTGCATAATAACCAGTTTTGCAATTGATTTTTTAATGAATATTAGGGCTTTGGGCCCATCTTAAAATGTAATTGGATACATATTACGTTTAAATATCTGCGTAATTCACAGTTTTTTAATCTTCCTTTTGTTTCTTGTTTTTACATGCCTGTTAACACTTGAATTATTCATAGCCCCTTTAAAGTGTTGGGAGCCCCAAATTTGCCAAAAATTTGATGGCAACATTTCATTTAAATGTTATCATAATGTGAAAGAGGATGTCATGTAAGACACACTTCTGCAACGATTCTCCCCCCCCCCCCCCAAAAAAAAAAAAAAAAATGTGTTTGAAGACAAATATTGATAAAAGGATACATAATTTGGGTTTTCTGTCGTACGCAGAAACCCACAATTTTGTATTCTTTCATCAATATTCAACTTTAGACACATTTATTTTTAAAATCCTTGCAGAAATGACAATTTAAGTGAAAATTTGCTATCAAACTTTTGGGCCTCCCAACACTTTAGAGGACTGGACAATTGTAAAGTTGAAAAAGAGACATGAAAAACATGGTGAGCATTCCCATAGCAATGTTGCCAAAGGGTATTTGCATGCTCCTCTTCCGAGTCGTCCTCACTGCTGCTCATGTAACCATACCATTCATCCTCCTTCAGACAGCGCAGAAGGTTCACAAAGCATTTTAAGACCACCCTTTTCAATGTGGGAAGAAAGCTTTTATTGACCGTTCTGTCGTATGAATAGCATAGCACGACCCAATTAATTGTTTGGCATGTATTGATTTTTGTCTCCCCTTGACAATTCCCCTTAAGGTCCAGTGGGTGGCATATACTCGAGAGTAAAATGGCATTTGATGTCGTTTGCTGCTTGTCTACAACTGTATCAGAGACACTTTTTTCTATTATCTTTGTTTATTGCAACACTTTGTTGATAAAATTAATGTCTTGTTTAGAATTTTCAAAATTTTAAGACAAAACCTATCTAATTTTCTTCATATCATGCACTAGATTTACATAAAACGTCAAATGGATTGTATTGTCACATCTTGCAAATTCATACAATTTTATATCACTTCTTGCATTTATGTGGAATTTTAATTCATTTATTGATTTTCTATCATGGTTTTATTGTAATAGTGTAACCTTGTATGATGTCTTCTCACTTAAGGGCATATAATGTAATTACATTCACTCAGCAGACAAGCATGTTCTAGGAGATAATTGTTGCCCCAATTTTGACCTCACTCATGCATGTTAAGCAGTAGTATCAAATATACAAATTTCCATCAAGTACACGTAAGCCCACTACAAATATAATGTTTTGCGTTCAAGCAGTTTTCCAGCACTTGGCTGTAATTAACTAATGTTTATCCCTGCTTATAATATCAAGCCATTAGTAATTAATGACAGTTTTCAAGTGTTCTGGTCGAGCAAAGTGCAATGTACAAAATTTTAACGTCAACTTTTGCAAAGTTCTTGGGAAGAGTCAAATAAAACTGTTATGCATATTAAAGGTCAATTCAGTGGCAGTACCCCACTAACGTGCATGTGTTATAAAACATGAACACAAATTGAACACGTCAATTGATCATGTCAATGATCTCAGACTTAAGACAGTTTTATGAGACAAACGGCAGCACAGCCCTATAAATCAGATGGTGTAACTTAATTAACCTGTGCAGTCAGAATATATTAATGTACACATTTGTGACTAGAGGGTCCCCCCCCCCCCCCTCCTGGCAAAAAAAACATTGTTCAAAATCACAACCTTTTCAATCTTATTTTTTTTACACTTCTTTTTTCTCAAAACATTTACCCCCTAAAGATAACAAGGTTCACCGCAAATCAAGGCTGCACAAATTCCAGGCTAAGGATAGAAAAAAAAAGGTGCCTTAAATACTTATTAACAAACTTAACATTTTCCTTGTTGTTTAATAGCCTATTTGACACCCAAATGCATAACCCATATATAACCAGCAAAAACTATTGTTTTTTCACTTTTAATTGGGTTAGGCCATGTATGCTGCAATGTATTTGACTGCCCCCCCCCCCCCTGCCTCCACCCCCTGCCTCCACCCCCCTGCCTCCCCCCCCCCCCCCCCCCCCCCCCCCACCTGCTTCTTCGGGTACCCACCTCATCCGGATCTCTCGAGTATTTTGTGAGAAATTCAGCACTGCTCGGTACCTTGGCCGACTTAGCTCGTCTTTCTCCCGGCCCCTGCTCGTGTGCTACAGAAACAACAAACAAAACAAAACTAATTAATATTTCAAACGTTTTAATAATTACATTTCTGATTTTCTTGATGATGCTTAATTGTACTGTAAAAAGAAAAAAGAATCACTCAATTTGTTCGGTTCAATCATAATATCAATTATCTATATTATATGAGATTATGAGAATGAGATCTGAATATTTATGAAATGTTAATGTCATATTAACTATAAATATATTAATATAGTATTTTTCACATGGGTAGTGTTAAACTTATTGGGCCAAATTCACAAAGCAGGTTTGTCGACAAACCTAGGTAAATTAATTCGGGCCCAATATATTTGTTTATATCATCACTTTGTTCTATTCTAAAATCAATCTTTAACATTCATCTCTTCTCTTGTATCTATAGCGGGCAGCGCACTAATTATATAATTATTAATTACACATGAATACTACTGTATTTACAAAATATGGGCATATTATATCAATCTTAACAAATTAGAATGGCCATTGTGCCATTATTCTATTCCAAGCTTGAAAGTTAACTTTCACTTAATGTTAAAAATCACTCACATGACTCAGGGAATTCAGAATTTGTTGGTTTAAAACTGCACAGAATGCAATATCTTTTTCTAAATAATGTACTACCATTAACATTACCTGGAGGCCATGTCATCATTCTTGAATGTTTTTGCTTCTTTGATCGTTTATTTTCTTTCCCTCCATCCTTCTGCAAAGGAGGTAGATTATGGTCTGGTTCATCCCATGCATGGAGACCGACTACAGATGCTCGACCTGCCTGAGCTAGAGGCGGAGTCCTCGCCTCTCTCCCGCTGGAGTTTTGACGGGCCCGGGGGCTCATCACGGAATCTGGACGATTGGATCCGGTAACATTCATTGATTTTCGGTCCCCAAGTCGAGACATGGGGGTGCTCGATGTTCGGAAGGTTTTGTTTCTTGAAACCAGAGGCATTCCGTTGGTTGCTCACTATTCCTGTCGCCATTTCTGCAATATTTATTTACTTCAGTATATCCGTGAAATTTGCAAATCAAAGCGAGCTGTGTTCCTTCGCTCCACACACCCGACGCCGAGGTATTCGTATCACAAAAACCACATTTTACATCTAATCACGCTAAAATGAGATTATACTCTCCTTCGCCTTATTATTTGACAATACCTCCAGACGTTTTCCTTATTTGTCAAATATTCTTGCATTCCACGCTCATTACAAAATATCTCCGATAAGAGGTGTGTGTATAATTGGAAGTTTACGATATATCTCACCGCTGTGGTAAATATTTACTGTAAAACACATAAATCCGTTTACATTGGGCTTGCACGTTCAATAAACGAAGCTTAGCGGCTCGACCGCCTCCACAAAGAAAATCGCGAAGAAGCTTGGACTCTTCCATTCATTGAAGGGAAATCAAGGATAGAAATATATACAATTTACAAAATTCCTAGAATAAATTCTTATTAATATTAAGATTCGACATCAAAACAATTATAATTTTATACTAAATGTCCTATAATTTAAAATTTCAATACTATAATGGCGATACAGGCCATAAGGTTCCGTATCAGTTTATTGTTCACCCTACATCAAAATGAACGAGTCTTGTTGTCACTTGGTAACCAAAGTGGCAACGCCAGACGTATATATAAGCACGTGTATGTTTAGACACAGCGACAGGTGAATGTCGTTCAAGGGGGTGGGGTAGAGGTGTGTAGAGAGTAAATGGTATTTTCAGCACACTTTCATGGCCACGCCTTGCCATTTCGTAAATATCGACCGCTAAAGGGGGCAAGAGCGCATTTCTCTTACTAATTGATATATTTATCAAAAACTGTCATTAACTTGAAAATATATATTTCCTATCACCCCAGTGATGGTTCCATGCAGGGAGTTAATTTGGAATATCCCTGGTTTTTCATGCAGGCATAATAATAACCCGTATACCAGTAATCAGTATATGATTATAGGTCGCATGTGTTTGACCCGTTCGTATACTAAATCAAGATCTTCTATAATAGAGGAGATGGATTCAAACTTTGAAGAACAAAAATGAAGAAGGGGGGGGGGGAGATAAATGGGAACGAAATCTCCTAAATGAAAAAAGCTGAACAGAAGAAACTATCATTCTGATAAATCTCCGGGGAAAACAATAACAAGAACAAACAAACACATCAACCAAAATTAAACTAAACAAAAAAGTGCGTATATTTTACGAATAGTAGGCCTACCCTGTTCAATCGGGCCAAAACTTCCGTATGCTCAATAATTAAAATGAACAACGCCATCCCATAAAGAACCAAAGTCCACATAAACACCGCTGCTATAATTATAATCTTAAAACAGATTGTTCAAACGAACAAAGTGCCCGTGGATGCCTTTTCTGTCCATATAAAGCCTTACTATTGCCTTGACATACAAAGTGACAGTGGTTCACGAAACACATTGATACTGTTACTTGGATTACAATTTTCATTTGTATTCTTCACTTACCCCCCCCCCCTCCCCTAGTCTGCAGGCACAGACCCTAATTTGACACTTAATCAAAAAATCATTGTGCCTTGAGAGAAGTCTAGCCCAGCTACCTACTGGTTGTGTCAGGAGCAGCTACAGTACATGGCCTATGGTAGTCTTATAGTGCAGACTCACTTTTACGACTGACCAGGGTTTGTGCTTGCAGACTACCCCCCCCCCCCCCCCCCCCACGGTTGTCGAAAATAAATTGAATATGCTGGATATCGAACAAACATGCATAGATATAGAAGGGTTCGCTCTCTCTCTCTCTCTCTCTCTTTCTTTCTCTCTCTCTCTCTCTCTCTCTCTGCTTCCCTTCCTCTCCCTTTATTTCCGTCCTTGACCCACCTTTCTCTCTCTTTGCGACTTCCAATTTCTCCTCATTCCTTAAAGGTAATACAACGTTTTGGGAAATTTTGAAATTGGGTGGATAGTGAATCTTTACAATTTTGATATATTTGGATGCCCCTGTGGATGTATTATAAGCACTAAAAAAATTAACCCCTAAAACACTTCTGTTTTCGAGAAAAATTGAATATACAAATTTACAGGTACTCCCGGTAAATTTTGATAAATTTCAAATAGCGTCTACGGCCGTACAATGGTAGCTGCGACCATGAAAATCTCAGAATATGTAGTTGTGATATATATTTCCAAACGGGAATACCTAATCGGTCGATTTTAGTGAAGAAACATTGTTTCATAGCTAAATTGATATCTTGACCTTGAGAGGGAGCTATACAACATAAAGAGTTTATTACTTATAATTTCATAACTTTAGACTCGATTTCAACCGGGACAACGATCAATGAATATTGTAGGAACGCATAATGCTTCCAATATGTTAATTGAACCAAATTCATGACCCCATACCAAAACTTTGTAGTTTCTCACTTTCTTTCTTTCGCTCTATTTTCTCCTCTTCCTCTTCCATTTCAAATTTCATATTCCCGGTTACTATCCCTCCCTCCTCTCCCATTGCTGTCGTTATAATGATTAATATTATTATTTGGCCCCCTATCATTATTACTGTTGTTAATAATTTATTCGGCATTCAAAAGATACAAAGCAATGTAGACAGCATAAGATATAAAATAAGAACGAAAGATTCAGCTTCCCTCGCTGCACGTCCTGAACTGTTGCCTGGAAGGAAAAAAGAAAAGAAAGAAAAAAGAAAGAAATGTGAACTTCCTATGACCCTTGGCTTTGGGCCTTTCCCACCATTGCAGTGTTGTGTTGTTGTTGTTGTTGTTTGGAAATAGGGATGGAGCAGTCATTATGGCTAACCCCTCGATCCGCGGCAGATAAGAGAGGCCAATACCGCAAGACATTTAAGACGTGAATTTGAAAAGTAACGGGAAAAGGTGCCTGATATAGCCAGGTATGATTTTGTTGTTGTTGTTGATGAACATATTTATGCTTACCTGGGCGTCGCTGGAGTGGGTGACATTCATAACTTTATAAATATATTTCGTCAAATGTTTTATTTTTAAAGATTTTTAAAAGGCTATCTACCAGAAAATATGTTTGTCATCACCAATTACATGTAAGTGTGTGAAGTTGCAAAAGAATACCGAATTTGCAATGTTTGTAACTTGATTGTCGTTTCTCAATTTCCTTCTGTATCAAATCCTGATGCCTCTGGCAGCTCCTTCCTACAGATGGGCCAGACAGAGATTAATCGACTCAATTTTGGTATCCTTTTTTTTTAAGGGGGGCAGGGGGGGGGCAGGGGTATTTCAAGTCAATAACTTCCGTTACGAATGTTTTAAAGTGTTTTAGATGGTTTTATGGTGTGCACTATCGGGACAGACTTTTCACATAATTGGCCTATTGTGACGTGTTGCGCACCAAAGTTTGCAATCGCGAACAAAATTGTATAGCGCGCTTTGATGACCCTGAATTCATTGTGACGTCAAGTTACTAAAATGCAGTTTGACGTTGCTGTATTATAACAAGTTTCAAAGAACAACAAAATCCGTACAAAAATAGTAAGATTGAAAGGAGTAATCTACGATAAGGAAAAAAAAGAGGAATGTCGACTGAAAGGCTGACCCGGTAGCTGGACGTTTTTAGAAACAAATAACTTTATATTTATTTTTACTTCTTTTCTTTCTACGTAAAAACTAAAAATCAACCAAAAATGGAAATGCAGCAATATCCACCGCAACAAATACCACCAAAACCATATTATGGGCAACCACAAGAAGCAACACAGCAATATGTATATGTCCAACCTCAACCACACCAGCAACAGGGATGTTGTAGTGGATATTCTGAACATTATAACATCAAAGCAGGTGAGATTATCTGATGATGGAGTTCTAAAAATCGTTTATTTACTTTTAAAGACCACACATACTACGTGATTGTTAGTACAATTCGTAGCATGTGTACTGATTTGCTTTCAATTGTCTTTAATTCATTTATGAAACGTTAGCAAACCCACAGTCAAAAATATTAGGGATGGGAGTTAGGGTTAACTGGGACAATGTAGAATTGGGGCACCTCTAATGAAGACAACAAAAAAAAAATCACCAAAAACAACAACAACAACACCGTACAAAAGTAATAAGCGCTTGGCAACTATAGTTTAAATCATTCTAAACGTCATGACAATCCTAGCCTCAAATATTGTTTCCCTAGCTCAGCAAGTTTAATCGGTTATTACAATCACGTTCTCGATTTGCATTCGATTTCAACTAAGGTCGTGCTACCGGCATCGTCCAGCTTCTTCTCGGCTTCACCATCACCTTCGTCAACGTCCTTTCCTTCGTTTACGGGCATATGGGATATCCCAACCAAGGATCACCCGTCGGGATCGCCATCCTCTTCGTTATCCCCTCTGGAATCATCGGCATCACGACCAAATCCCGACGCTCCAGCGTGCTCATCGCCTATCTCGTGATGTCCATCTTCGCCACCATCGTCGGTTTCGTCGGCGTAGTCAACGAGGGTTTGGTCGCCGGCTTGTTCTCCTACAAGTTGGTCTGCTTCAGTTACTTCTGCTACTGGGACTCTTTCGACGTCGCCGTCATCCTCCACTCCGTCTGTGCTGCCCTTCTCTTCGTCGAAAGCGTCGTCGCTATCGTTGCCTCGGTGTATTGTTGCAGAGGGCTGGTATGTTGTCGGGGATGTTGCTGTCACAGCGGTGACGGGAACTCGACGACGACCCCGCTGCGATGAGCACAGCTGTATACTACCATCAACACGCTGATGGAACTGTAGCTCCGACTGTAGTGAACACCCAACCGGCAAACCCCGTCTAGACCAAAAATTTAAAATCAATCACTCAATTTCGGCAAAATGCTCCCTTACAACCCTCCCCCTCCCCCCCCCCACCCAAATAACAAAAGCTTTACAATTTTGTTTGTTATTGGTAATGTTACAATGTTTTCTTCCAGTTCAATTTTCCGATCAATTAAACAGGGAATAGTTTGTATCATGAGGTTTAGAGGAGAAATAATAATTAGAGTATATCGCTATATAGGTGGATGATTTTCATAGGACAAAGTATATGAGCTTGCACACTGTCTACTGTCATCTTTTTGGAAAAAGTAGAACTTGGAACTATATTTGAATTCCCTTTACTATCTCCAATAACCAAATAGGAATAAGATGTAGGCTTAAGTTATAGCATACAGTCTATAAGCGGGTTTTAATAAATGTTGCAAAGCCGCGAACCATTACAAGAATAACCTATACATTAGGCTTGAGGCAGATTTTAAGGATTGGGCGGGGGGGGGGGGGGGGGGGCACGGTTGTAGGCCTCAGTGAGGCGCGATATAGGGGGTATCTTCTTTTCTCTTCTAATTATTGGGGGGGGGGCTCATGGATTTACCCCCCCCCCCCCCCCCCCCCCCCCCCCCCCCCACCATAAGCCCAGGGTTCCTATAAGCCTATGCTGTTCTATGCTCTTTATTCAATATTCGTAGCTCGTCATGTGATGACACTCTATAAAGTAGAACAACTTGGAAAAACAATATACTTAGTCTGGCTTATAAAATAGTAAGGTATCATCATTTTTTTTTTGGTGGTAAAATCACTGTTTGGGGGATTTCAATGAAAATGAAATAAACGCTATCCTTTTATTTTCTTTTGTTTTGCTTTATTGTGAAAATATTTGAAATACATGTATAAAATGCAAAATAAGGCAAGGTGATTGTAAATCGTTAAATAAAATACACCTCAAGAAATCATCAGTAAGCGTGTTCGTGTTTTTATTACTAACCAAGATTTGCCTTGAGTAGAGAAGGAGGAGGGGGGGGGTGGGGTGACAGCAATGCTGTGACTATATAGCCGAGTCTGGTTCGATGAGGTAGGATAAGACAGGGGCGAATTGGGGCTAGGGGGGGGGGGAGTCAATTGGCCGTTACAAAAAGTGGGTTATTGATGTATCAAATGCCCATGTACCCTTTACAGCTCATTTTATGTATGTTATTACCGAAGAAGAAAAAAGCCAGTCAGTCACTCAATAGTGTCTGACAGTGAAGTCTAGCAAGTAAACAGGTTTTCTTACATAATTTGAATATGAGGGACACTGCTAACGTTTAAAATTTCACAGATAGGACATAGACATGACATATTCATAATTCTTGCAAAGTTCTACATAATTTGATGTTGGCTGCAAAAAGACATATAGTATCTTTCATATATATACATAATGTATGTTTCTTTTGTTTCCAATGTTAGAAAACATATCACCCTTCCGCCCAGTCAGCTTATCGATCCCTGAAGATATTCAAGGTTTTAGAGCAAGAGTGATCACTCAAAATGATCCTAGATCATTGATGTACTACTACTATAGCGAGATCTTTAAAGCCACTCTGTACATGCCACACAAATAATCTCCCTATGCATGGCACATTTTATTTATCATGGAATAGGTTTCAACATAATTCAACTGTTTCCATGCAGTGCGAGGTCGGAAACGCTCTCTTGCTATAATGAATATTTAGATTGGCACATTCAACGGCAAAGAAGCCCCCTCTTAAGTGTTGGGAGCCCCGAATTCGCCAAAAGTTTCGTGGCAAAATTTCACTTAAATTGTATAATGTGAAAGAGGAAGTCATTTTAAACACACTTCTGCAAAGATTCCCCCCCCCCCAAAAAAAAAAAAAAAATGTTGAAGACAATTATTGATAAAAGAATACATACTTTTGTTTTATATAAATGGATACCCCCGGACATTTCATGCCATAGTTTATAAAAAATACACCGTTATATTATTCTTAATTTCTTATAAGAATACGAATTTACGATGCTATCAATTTTTTTGCCCAATGTTTTAACTTCAACAGAATCTCAAAATGACAAAAATTCAACATTGCAAGCATTTGTAAAACTATTCAGTTTACACATTTGGAGATATGAAAGTTATGACAGAGATAATTTATGGCAGGGTCGGAAGCATCATATTAACTATAATATAGTCAGGATGATATATGGATGATGTCCTCTACCATTCTTGACAACAACAGTTGTCCTTGATCTTGGCAAAGAGGGCTTCGTGAAACACATAGCTAGCATGCAGCACTGACCTGTACCTGAGGTCAGTGGCTAGCTTCCAACGCTGATTCAGAATTAGTCAAGAAGTTAGTTTGCGACGATTTTTAGAGACACTACCACTACACCAGGCACCACCATAATAACAGAAGTTGAGGAAAAGGGATATCTAGAAGAGACAATTAGATTTGCAGCGTATTCAGAGCGTTCCTGAAGTAAGTTATTGTATGAATTCTAAATATAATGTAATGTAAGGGATGAGAAAGAGTTGTGAAAGCTTATTTATCAGGATAAATTGTCCTTGTTCAGTCCCACGTGTGCGTACTCGTGTTAGCATGGTTAGCACTGGTTACCTTTGGTAGGAAGTTAAATTCTTCTTCTCTTCTTCCTCGGTAAATGCAAACTTCATACAACGAAGATTACGCACTGCAGAGTGGTGTGTGCCATGTCCAAAATTTGTGTAGGCCTCAATCTAGGTGCAAAATATATATGTACAGTGATGTGCTGCCATCACTCAGTTGGATGCTTCCTTCAATTCTCATACTATTCACATTTTGGCGCTTGTTCATAACTGTAACCATACTATCGGAGCCCTAACACCGGCGTGGAGATACCTTACTGTAACACAACAAACATCATATAATTATAAATCTTCAGCAATTGTTCAAGCAACAGACATGGAGAAATGGGCGCTAGTGTACATGTAGTTCCGTATCCATTTTTTTTAGCAGTTTAAAAATCCATTCTTAGCAAAGGAATTTTTTAGCCCAATTTTTAACTAATTTTAATCATAATCATATATTACATTTTCCACCTGAATTTGGATCACATTCGACATCGGGAAACCTTCGTTTAGGGCTTCGATGTCGATGTCGTCGCTCAGTACCGTCTCTACGCTGTAGTCCTGCACCTCAAACTGAAGCTATCAGTACAAAATTATGCAGACTTCTTCGTATGGTTTATGGTATCGCGCATTTGCAATATTTAATACACCCATAGAAGTTGAAAATTTTTCACGGAAACCAAATTGTTCAGGTATGAGGATGTCATTAATTTGAAGGTGAGAATACAATCTTTTAATGAACAACTTTTTCTAGAATTTTGGAAAAAAATGGTAACAATGATATAGGTCTGTAGTTTTCAAAATTTTGAGGGCTTTTCTTTTTGTACACAGGTATAATCTTG
>JAVYIG010015112.1:0-37852 GCA_035222895.1 Strongylocentrotus droebachiensis | reverse complement strand
TTTTAAGTGTATATTATTTTATACAGATAATAAACAAAATTAAACAAATATATTGAATGCATAATTAACATACGTTAGATGCAGGAGGGCTACAGAAATAAACAAAGTAGCTTGACGTGCCCGCAGCCCTCAACTTAGATACAACAATAAAAATATGAATAAAAAAGAGTGTGACTTGCAGAGAAGAAAAGGAAAGGGAAGAGAAGGATGACATAGAGATCGCCACTAGTGGCTCAGACTATTGTCAAGACTAGGAGCAGCATTACCAAAACAATATGTGTGTAGATTAGAGTGTAATGCATCTCTGTAGAAAATTTGAAAGAAATCTGTCAAGAAATGTGACAGTTACGGCGCACAAAAGACAGCCACCAAAATATGACCTTTGACCCTATAACAGACAGAACACATGTGGCAGCATCACCAAACACTAAAAAGGTGTAGACTTTAAAGACAAACCTCTATACAACATTTGAAAGAAATCCGTCAAGAAATGTGGCAGTTACAGCGCATAAAAGACATATATGACCTTTGACAATATAAAATACGGAACAATGGGGGCAGCTTCGCCTAAAGTGTAGAGTGTACTAAGATACATTTCTAATTCTCTATACCAAATTCGAAAGAAATCCGTCATGAAATATGATCTGCAGAGCGCAAACTAGACACCCACCAAAGTATGACCTTTTGACCCTATAGAAGATGGAACACTGGGGGCAACATCACCAAAAGTTGTAGGTGTGTAGATTATACCAAGATACACCTTCACACAAAATTTAAAAGAAATGTGTTAAGGAATGATGCAGTTATAGACCGCAAACTAGAGTGCCACAAAGACATCTATCAAAATATGAGCTTTGACCCTATAAAAGACGGAACACTAGAGGCAGCATCACCAAATTCTATAGGCTTGTAGATTATAGCAAGATACACCTTTATTCAAAATTTAAACGAAATCCCTTGAGAAATGTGGCCTATAGAGCGCACACAAACCATCCACAAACATATAGCTTTTTACCCTATAGAAGACGAAACACTGGGGGCAGCATCACCAAAAGTTAAAAGTGTTGAGATTATACCACGATACACCTCCATACGAAATTTGAAAGAAATCCGTCAAGGAATGTGGCAGTTAGGGCGCACACAAGAATATGACGCGGCGTAACGCTGCTGAATCCAAAGTACAATTAAATAAACTTAAATTTTGTTTTAGCGCAATCCTTTTTTAATATATAATTATCTAAAATTGGGGTGGATAAGCATCCTTCAAAATGAAGGGGGCACTAACACAAAAAGGGCAACCTACAGAAAGAAAAACAAAAGGTGGACAAGGTGGACAAGGTGGGCCGGGTACCCGGGTCCTGCCCGAGAGCCTTGGGTCCCGGGTAATCAAAAATCAGGTACCTGTTTCCTTAAATTGGATGAAAAATAAGCCCCTTATAAGTTAGGTTTGTTAGCAATAAAATAAATCAACACATGAATGCCTCAGCACAGAGTGGTATATTATCCTATTTTACATGTAACCCTGTTTGGCGATTATTTATAACTAATATCAAGCCTGTAAATGTCAACATTTGGAGTAAAAGTAAGCACGCCACCATTTTCATTCATGCAGGATGAAAGAATCATGCTGAAAAGCAATAATGTTGGAATAACAAAATGACTTTCTGATAAATTCTTCTTCAAAACATACTGATCAACTGATTTGTGTTAAACAATTTTTTTTCTTATTCTAAACATTGCATGCTTCTTTGAAAAGCTAATATTTACTTTGTCATCATAACCAGTTTCATTACTTTTTGTTTTTGCAAGGCACTTAGTTTGAACTAGTCACGGAAGGAACGTGCAGTAAACTGCATAAGCTGTAATGCATGCCGAACTAAACCCAAACAAACATACGTAATAGTACCAAGACATCATTGAAAACTATGAAAACATATCCAAAAAGACAATGACTGAAAATAACCATAAACAAATAGTCGTCTTGGATATTTCCAAGAAATGCCACAGAAAAAGTGATATATGAACTGCTGCTCTTCAAATGTTAGTGTTAATTTATATGCTTGAATCCACTGCTATTAATGTATTAAAGCTATTCATAACTCTGGATTTCATGTGCACAAGACCAGTAATTCAGGAGGTTTGTTGCTATGCTACGGTTTGGTCAAATTCAAGCCTTTATTAAAATTGGCTCTTAGAAAACTATATGACATATTTTTCCTATCAATCAAAACAATGTAAATCTTATGCACACTCTAATTTTAACTGAATCGTGTATGTGCAGTTTGTATTCATTTGATGTTTAATGACTGTTCCAATATACCAAGTGAATGGCCTTTAAAAAAGGGTGTTAGGAGGAAAAAGACATACTTCTGTAGATACATGTGCCTCATATAATCATTACTGCTCTTTCTTTCTTTTGATGACCCTCTCGATGACGTTTACATTAGGACACACATACCTGTATAGATGATGCGTTTGCTTTCAATGTAGAGTAGAACTCCTCACTGAAATCCCCTCCTAAGAGTGTCAGATCATTCAGGTTTGGCATAGAACACAGTGCTTCTGCTAGGTGATGTGATGGGGCTGTTGTCGGAGACCGGCTAACATTGAGCATGAGAGTCTGGACCTGCAATCACGGTGAATATAGTTAAGTAGCTCATCTATACATGCATACATTTTATTCACTAATTTCTCACTGCATTCTTACATTTCACACAAATCCCATTAATAATTACATAGTTGCATTCATAACAACATTCTCACTAAAACAATTAAATAGATTCCATTGTCAAATTCATTTCTTGTCTATTGAAAATAAGAACACACTTCATTATCTATGGAGAGGAGAATTTAGTAGCAGTGGCTTTTAAAAAAAACGATTTTAAATGTATTCTCTATAGTGCTTCCAACCTGTTTACATTGATAAGGTGCCTTGGATTAATTCTCATTCACGAAAGCTGCATTGTAATTGCGGTAATCCCGGATGCGGGATTTGCCCACGAAAAGCGGCATTGTGTGTGTCTGAAAGACGGTGACGTCTTTTTCAAGCCAGAAAAACCGCGATCAACTTTTCAACCAATTGAAAGATTCGTCATACTTGTTTAGCTCCCTTTGGGGCTAAACTAACTTATTTTAGCTTAGCTTGAGTTTGTGTCTAATTAGCATTGTACTCTGGTTTGTAAAAACGCGTCGAAACGCGTCGTATGTACGTCGCACATAAACCTCGATTTGTCGACAAACCTCCTTTTTGAATTCGGGCCAATTGGTCTGAAATTACATTTCACAAAGCAGGTTTGTCCTCAAACCACTGTGGCGTCATTTTAAGGACAAAGTTGCTAAAGCAATACCATTAGCTAAAAGTAATTACCATAATACCAGGATAAGCAATTTAAAGAGAGATGATCCTGCTGGTTGGCATAACAAAATACAAATTCTCACTCAAGGCAGAAAAGAACAGACTGCTGTAGACATTCCTGGAATTGACTCTAGTAATCCAAACTGCTATACTGAAATTGCTAACAAAATTAATGAACATTTTATATCTATTGCTGAAGATTTGCCTCATCTTGATAGCTCATTCTTAGCTGCATACTTGCCATCACCTGTAAAATGTCCTTTCATTGAATATGTCAACAAGTTTATAAGTTGCTTAGTAAAATAAATTTACAAACATCTAGTATAACGGGAGATTTACCAGTAAGAATTCTTCGTGAATTTTCTTATGAATTATGTGTACCATTAGCCGATATTCTTAATGTGTCTTTTGAAATTTTGTATTATTCCTAACTCCTGGAAACATGCACAAATTGTTCCTATACCTAAGAAAAATACACCCACAATTACTGATCTTAGACCGATAGCTTTAACAAGTCACTTTGCTAAAATTTGTGAATCCTTTATTGTTAAGTGGCTACTGGAAGACATTGATGGAAAAATTGATATACATCAATATGGAAATCGACCAATGGTATCAACTTGTCATTATCTGATTAAATTGCTACACCAATTGTATGAAAATGCTGATTCACCCAAGTCTATATCTACATTAGTTCTAACTGATCTGTCTAAGGCTTTCGATCGAATAGACCACAACATTTTAATTAGAAAATTAATTGACTTGGGCGTCAGGCCCTGTGTAATTTCATTAGTTGTTAATTTTTTACAAAATAGAACCCAATGTGTGAAATATAGAGGTACAATTTCTTAATCTCACAATTTATTCATACTGGTGTTCCCCAAGGAACTAAATTAGGCCCTGTACTATTTTTGATAATGATAAATGATGCTTGTAAAGATGAAATTATATCATATTATAAGTATGTTGATGATCTAACACTTGTTGAAAGTAGAAAATGTACTCAAATTTCAAGAATGCAAGAATCTCTTAATAACTTTCAACAATGGACTAGTGTAAATAATATGAAATTAAATGCAGCCAAATGTCATGCCATATATGAAACGACCACTAGTGTTTGAAAATTTACTTATTGGGAATGTTGAATTAGATTAGTGAAATTTGCTAAAATTCTTGGGGTCATTGTACAAAGTAATCTCAAATGGGACTTACATATCAAAGATACAATGTTAAGGTGTAAAAGGAAATTGTATATGCTCCGTAGATTGAAATCATTTAATTTTCCTCGCAACGACCTTTTAACTATATACATGGGATACATAAGACCAGTACTTGATTATTGCGTCCCTGTTTTTAATGGAAATATTACTCAAGAGCAAATATTAAATTTAGAACGAATTCAAAAGAGAGTCCTTAGAATAATATTGGGAGGTGACTATATAACATATGTCAACGCTCTTTCATTGTGTAACTTGATCACACTTGAAGCAAGAAGAAAACAACTTGTGAACATTTTGTAATATCTCTAGAAAAACACCCTGTTTTTAATGATTGGTTACCGGTTAAAAGAGAAAATAGATACAATTTGAGAAACTCAAACAAATATGACACTTTTAAATGTAAAACGCTAAGATTTCAAAATAGTGCTCTTCCTTACCTTGTTCGCATTTTAAACAATATATAGTTTATTTTTTAATGATTATTTTCTTCTCCTATGTACAATTGTGTATTTGCTGGTTGTATATGCATGGGCTTTCTCTGGGTGATGGGCGCCCTTTCCTTGTTGGTGGGATCTAATCTTAATTTATTCATAGCTCTTTTTCCGGTTGCTGGAAGCTGTGAGGGGTGTGTTTTTTGTCTGCCTTTTGTTTTGCCTGTTCATGCGTTGACTTGTTATGCCTTTTATATTTCTGAGTGAGTGTGGTGTGTTGTGTGCATTATTCAGTAATTCCCGTGTTGGGAAGCAGAACTGGGGAAGCGTGACCGGTCTCGGTCACCTTGGCTTTAACCGGGCTCTCCCAGCTCTGCTCCTCGCTTTATATTGTTTTGTGCGCTTGTTATCTGATTTGTATGTGCTTGAGTTTGCATAATCCCCTTTTTGTATAGCTTTCAGCAATCGGATCTAGTTATAGTTATAGGGGGAGGGGGTCGTCTGATGAATTTTTTTTTTTGAAGGGGAAGTGGCCCACCTCCTGGACATGTGTGCCCATCACCGCGAGAATGCCCACTGCCACTCATCACTTTTTAAACTTTTAACATTTACTATTGGTTACTTGATACTTGATACTTGATGAGGTAATCCCTGAAGCAGCTTTTCCAAGCTATACTGGGATGGGATGTGTTGTGACAGCAGGTGAAGGTGCAGACTACAAAAGGGTGTACAATTTCTTTATACAGTAAAACAGTGACGTGCAAGTAAAAAATCATGCTGCTATATGGTTTACAGCATTCTGGAACCTACAGGAGGTTCCAACTCTCTGATGACAGGGAGGGCGATCATTTTGAAAGCAGCAACTGTTGGGGCAGTAACTGCAGTGGCTGGTAGTTGATTCCAGATGCGAATGGTGCGGGGGTAAAATGAGTACTTGTAGGAGTCTATTGTTGCCACAGGGAGCTTGAGTGTGTGGTCTCTTCTGCTGATGTATGTAGCTTTAGTTATGAGGTGAGGAAGACAAATGTTGACTAGCTGGTGGTGTATTTTAAAGAGCATGGTGCTTTGTGCTAGAAGACGACGTGTTTGCAGTTTATCCCATCCCATCTGGGAAACAAGCCCTGTAGCTGACGTGGATCTTCGGTAGTCGCGGAAGACAAAACGAGCAGCTGTTTTCTGTACTCTTTCCAGACCTTCGGCAGCACCAGAAGTGTGGGGGTTCCAGGCTTCAGCGCCATACTCTAGCTGCGGTCGAACCAGGGCTGTGTACGCTCTTGACTTCACATCCTTGGTGCATGGTGACAGGGTTCTCCGCAGCAACCCAAGGGTTTTGTTGGCCTTGTTCAGTAGGAATTGGCAGTGTGTATTCCAGCGAAGGTCCTTGGTTACAGTTACCCCGAGATACTTGTACTTGTCTATCCTGGGTATTATCTCGTTGGAAATCCGGTAGTCATGCTGTGTTGGTGTTCTTTTCCTCGTGATGGTAAGGGAGGCGCACTTTTTGACATTGAAAGCCATGAACCATTTCGCTGACCAGTCAGACAAGGTTTGAAGGTGTTGCTGAAGGATGGAGGTGTCATTCTTAGTGTGAATTTCTCTGTAAATCACACTATCGTCAGCAAAAAGGCGCATCTTGGACTGGATATTTTCAGTGATGTCGTTGATGTACAGCAAAAAGAGGGCTGGTCCGATCACTGAACCTTGAGGTACCCCAGAGGTAACAGGCATCCAAGATGATTGGGAACCCTTGACAACAACTGCTTGCTGCCTGTTGGAAAGTAGCGACATAGTCCAATGTAATATGTCTCCCCTTACGCCATAATGCTCGAGCTTGGTCTGCAAGTGGCGATGAGGTACTCGGTCGAAAGCTTTCTGGAAGTCAAGGAAGATGACATCTGTCTGGCCTCTGCATTGTAAGGTGTGTGCCCAATCCTGGGTAGCAGAGATGAGTTGTGTGGTGGTGGAAAGTTTCTGCCGAAATCCATGTTGGTCATCTACCAGGATGTTGTTGGCAGCTACATGTTTCGAGATATGGCTGAGCACTATGTGTTCCATTAGCTTGCTGCAGATGCAGGTCAAGGAAACAGGTCTGTAATTTCCTGGATCACCCTTGTCACCGGACTTGTGGATGGGTGTTACCAATGCATGCTGCCATTCAGCTGGAACAGTGCCAGAGTTGTAGCTCTGCTGAAAAAGGAATCCTAAGGCAGGATCGAGCAATCTCGTCAGCTACAAGCTTGAGGAGTTTAGGTGGAAGTTCATCTGGCCCACAAGCTTTGGATGGGTTGAGATTTGACAGCTGCTTTGCCACACCAGGACGATGGATGTGTAGATGGCCGATATCAGGAAAGTGTGAGGAACCTTCCATACGAGCATGACAAACCTGTTGGTTGGTGAATACTGAGTGGAAGAAAGAGTTGAGACACTCTGCTTTGTCTTTGTTGGTCGTGTGGATGCCTTTGTCAGATCTAAGCGATGGGATGTCCATATTCTCAGTCCGACACTGCTTGACATAGGACCAAAAGGTCTTGGGATTCCCTTGCAGACTGTTCCCTATGATGTTGTTCACGTAATCGTGGTGTGCTTGGTGAACTAGTTTCGCTACCACGTTGCGGTGCTGTCTGAAAGCCTTCCATTTTGACGTACTGGGGTTTCTACGGGCTTTCTTAAAGAGCCTATCACGCTTCCTCATTTTTCGTTTGAGGTCGGTGGTGATCCACGGAAGGTGTCGCCGGGATTTGCTCATCTTCGATGGTATCAGATCCTCCACTTTTAACATTTACTATTGGTTTGTAACGTTAACGTGCACTTTGCAATTTTGTTTGTATGTATCTATTTTCAATAATTTATTTTGTACCATGAAATGTCACAAAAGAAAATCTTCTCGAGCTCGGCATCTCTTTTAAATCTTTTTTCCTTCAAATTCCAAACGTGATCCAGCCTGAAAGTTAAAAAGAAAACAATGCAGAATGACCATTCTGTATTATCTCAGAAAATTCTCAAGATTGCTAGATCTAGAGACAGAGGCTAGACTAGGCCGTTTGAATTATGAATATGATAATAATTCCAGAGCTCAGGGACTGAGTCTGAGGAAGCTCGAGCCCAACACCCAAAGGCGGCGGAGCTCGCACCCCCTGACAGTGGGCTGCATGGAGTTAGGCCTAGCCGGGCCTAGAGTAGACTAGGCCTATATCTGAGTATGACTCTCATGTTTAATTTTGTCTTGTTGTCAACAATGCCATGACACATGCTAATTAGACTAGGTCTAGGCCTAGACCTACACTAGTTATTACAAATTCATGATAATGATTTGCCAATGCCAGGCTTCAGCCTAGATCCCTAGATCTAGGCCTGGCAATGATGTCCATCACTTGTTTCACTGGTAAATAGACATTTAAGTGGCATCAGCAATGCCAATGTTCCCCAAAATGAATGGCACTGACAAGCAAAGCTTTTAATAAATTTAGATCTGGTTCTAAATGTCTTAATTTACTGGCTTGGTCTCCAGAGCCAGGATCACCCACAAAGTCACAAGCACAAGTAACATTTTTTTTATTTTAAAAACATTGTTTAAACATTTGTTTCATTTTATCTTCACTCCAGTAAAGATGGTAGAAATGCAGCTGATTCAGCATAATGAGCTGGTGCACCTGGAGGAGGAGCTGGAGCAATTACCGGAGTAAATGTACTGCGAGTACCCCAGTACATACCGCATTACAAGTACTGCGGTAGTACCGCGGTTATACCCCAGTACTTTTTTTACAAGGGTGGAATACATGTACATCATTGCTCTCCTGTCAAATGGTTGACGATGAACATTTTACACAAAATAATATTACGACGCGTTTACTTCACTGAAACTCGATAAACGTGTTTAATCACAATGTTAATAAAACGTAGATATTATTATGGTCACAATCGAGAATGTGGCTATAATGTGCCTAGATCGTTCTATCTATAGTTAGTCAGTAGCAGTTCCAGATACAGGCCTGCACATGTTGCAATTAGCTAATTTTATGTGCTCGTATTTGTGCAATTTGCGCCGGGCTTCAAGTTTCCAAATGATTGTTTTCAAGAAAATTGTTCTGTTGCGCGTAAATACTCCACCTGGTGATCCACTCATATCTGAGTCTGAGCATGTGAACATTCTATAAACCCCTTTTCTGGGCTTTTATGAAACGTGTCTACTAAAAAAAGCCCAGCCACCCGGTTCCGCGGCCCCTGCATAGTTTGAGTTATAACACAGGGCAGACCAGGCCTCTAGAGGGCGGTCAACTAATATCAGTTGAAAACACTATGAGTAGGTCGCGCTCTGTGGTGAAGTTGTTTGGAGCGGAAGCGTTCTTTATGCGGGATTCCCGCATGCGTCTTTTGAATAGAGCGATTAGGACGATTGCGGCTTTCATGCAAACTAGGCCGCGTTGCAGCAAGCACGCGTGATTACAGCCACTCGAATTGATCCAAGGCGCCTAAGTCTCCTACTAACGCTGAAATTAATAGTATCCAGAAATATGCATTCGCTATTAATGTATTATTTAAAAGTATTCATAACTCTGGATTTCATGTGCACAAGACCCCTAAGTCAGGAGGTTTGTTGCAAAGGTTCAGTTTTGTAAATTCAAGCTTTTATCAAAATTGGCTCTTAAAAAACTATATGACATATTTTTCCTATCAATCATACTTGGAAAAGGTTGGATATTTATTATTGATCAAAACAATGTCAATCTTTTACACACTTGAATTTCAACTGAATCATGTACATGTGTAATTTGCTTTCATTCCATGTTTCATGACTGTTCCAATATACCAAGTGATTAGCCCTTAAAAAAAGGGTATTTGGAAGAAGAAAACATACACCTATAGATTTGAAAAGAGTAAAAGTGGCAAAATGCCTGGGTGTCATGATTGATGAGGAGTTACATTGGACGGAGCATGTGGAAAAAGTTATTAAAACTGCTCAAAGAAATATCAGTGTAATTAAGCGATCCAAAAGTTATGTTCCAACAAGATCTCTAAAACTTCTGTATAATGCCATCGTACTTCCTCATTTTGATTATTGTTCCTCGGTGTGGTCTAAGCGATTTCAAAGACAAATAATTAAATTACAAAAGGTTAAAAAACGAGCTGCACGTGTAGTGCTGGGAGATTGGGGCGAGAAGGATTTGAAGTATCTTCAAATGATATGTTTAGTCGCTTAGGATGGATGCCTATTCAGACACGTTTCCAGTTTGGACGTGCAGTGATGATGTATAAATCAGTGCATAACATCGCACCAACATACTTAAAACAAGATTTACATCATGTTAGTTCACTACATGATCACAACACAAGACATGCTGTAAGGGATGCATTGAGTGTACCCAAATTTAGGACGGACACTTATAAAAATAATCCTCTAATTTCTGGAATTAGAGTATGGAACCAACTTAAAAGTCCTGTCAAAATGTCACCTACTTTGAACAGTTTTAAACACGCTCTAAAAGCCCTGTTATCTGTAGATGACGTGTAAGTTAACTTTAGGTGGTTTCGTGCAAAGGTAACCATTTTTTTCTCCTATTTGCAAAATTATGAAATTTGGTTGACATGGTTATCGTTATATCATAATGTATCCATTTTCAGCTATCTTGTAAACAACCTAAGTGTATTAGTTAAAGAGCAATTGAATGTAAATATGTATATAACCATTTTGGTATCCCGTGCGTTAAGCTTTATCAGTTTATTAAATGAACGTTTTTAAAAATTGTATTTCTTGTAAATGATCAAGGATGATTCGTGAATGATCAGTTATTTCAAGGGGATACCCATTAATTTTTATTTTACCTGTTTATATGCTTGTGTATTTATATATTTTGCTTTTGATGCTGTTATTTGTTTTTATTATTACCAAACAGGGCCTCATGGAAGACCACCAAATTGGTGATATGTGCCACCCTGTATAAATATCAGAAATAAATAAATAAAATAAATTAAATACATGTGCCCCATATCATCATTACTGCTCTTTCTTTCTAGCAATAAATCTCTCTATGACATTTACATTAGGACACACATACCTTTATAGATGATGCGTTTGCTTTCAATGTAGAGTAGAACTCCTCATTATGATCCCCTCCTAAGAGTGCCAGGTCAGTCAGATCTGGCATAGAACACAGTGCTTCTACTAGGTGATGTGATGAGGCTGGTGTGAGACACTGGACATTAAGCCTGAGAGTCTTGACCTGCATTGTTCGTCAATATAGTTAAGCAGATCATCTATAAACACATATATTTTATTTACTTGTTCCAATTTCTCATTGCATTTTTATATTTACACAACTGCATGCATAACACAGCTGTATTGATATTTACATTCCGATTCCAAAGACAACTTACACTGAAAAAAATAATACCCAGAAATCTGCATTTGCTATTAATGTATTGAAGGTATTTATAACTCTGGATTTCATGTGAACAAAAACCTTTAATCAGGAGGTTTTGGGCTATAATACAGTTTTGGTAAATTCAAGCCTTTATTCAAATTGGCTGTTAAACAAATACATGGCATATTTTCCTTATCAATCAAACTGGGAAAAGGCCAGAAATTGATTGACCCAAACAATGTAAATCTTTTACACTGAATTTCAACTGAATCAGCCCATGACTCCCCCGAGGTATCAAGTGAACAGCATTAAAAAACATATGAATGATAATAATAATACAAATTCAGTCAGGTTTGGCATAGAACATGGTGTTTCTGTTAGGTGATGTGAAACATTTCACAAAAGTAAGCTCAAGACTCTGGACCTGCATTGTTTTTTAACATAGTTAAGCAGCTCATCTATACATGCATATGTTTATTTACTAAAGCAAAACCTGTCTATAAAGGCCACCCAAGGGAAACAGAGACAGTGGCCACTGTAGACAGTATCTTTACGTCTCTTCCAAACAACAGTCAGTAACATAATTAAGTCAACAAATTGGAAGGGGGAGGGGGGCAGGGGAACATGGAGATGTTGACATCTAGTGTAGTGATCTTGGTGAGTTTGCTTAATTGTTTCTTTTTTAATTGACCTAGGAAAAGGAAAGAAGAAAGCAAAATAGAAACAAGTGTATCAAAATTGATGTGTAGGATCGTCACTTCTGGCATTTTGGTCTACCCCTCGCATTTTAACCTTTGACATTTTTCATCTCTTCACATTTTTACGCCAAACCAATTGTCCTTGGGGAAGTTACCGGGAGAGAGTAATTGTCCAGGTACGGTCTATGGAATTGATTTAAATTGCACAACCCCTGCTACCCAGGAACAATAATTATTATATATATATTTTAACTGTTGCATTTTGTGTTTTGTGATGTAAAACTTAACATCTTCTATTTTCTATGTGCTTTCTTCTGGTCCCATTTACCAACTTTTAGCACATGTTTTGATTCAGGAAAATTTGTTTTGATATTACAAAGACATATTTTGTACACATGTTATTGTTGGAGGTATATAAATGAATCAATCGATATATGTATATATATATATATTCATGCAATGGAGTTTGTTTACTATAAGGTTAGGTGTGGGGTGAATTAAAGTTTTTACTTAAGACCCAATGTTACGATCCTTTTAAAGATAAACTTGAGTTCTGGTAAAAAAAGAAAGAAAATTAATTCTCACAGAATCAAATGAAACTTACGCTATCTCTGCCGGTGTGAACCCGAGCTACGATAGCACGTCGGAAGTCATCGTTCTACGCGCGGGGAATTTTATACTCATTCTATTTTGGTGCGATCTGAATCTGAATCGGTACAACTCAATACTTCTAGTTCGTAATAGCGCGCGAAATTTTTGACCGCTCTGACCTCATGACGTCACGCGTCATGGCAACAGGACCTCTTAAAAAAGGGGATGCTACGATAGACCGCGCTATCTCACTGCGGTGTGGATCCGGCGAATGCCACTGAACGGACCGTGGGTCGCGCTACGATAGCGCGATCCACGGTCCGCCCACGGTCCCCCTGAACACGCTCTTAGTGTATGACAAAACCTGTAACCACCTGGATTTAGGGCTGCTATCACAGCATCATCATCTGGATGCAACCATGTCTCACATACACCAACAATGTCAAGGTCATTATCTATAACAAAGTCATTGAATCCAGAGGTTTGATTACGAATCGAGCGGGTATTAATCATACAAAAGGAGACACTCTGTTGTGGTTGATCAAGTTTATCCTTTGAACGGTGAGGCAGTGATGCCTTAATCATTTCGGTGACAGTTTCTACGTTTGCCACCTCAATTTCCCCTGCGAGTTTTACGTATACAAGGTAAAGAAGGTAAAGAAGGTTGAAGCCCACATGATGTGATAACATTTAAAACATCATGTGATAATTCAGTTAAATTGTCTTTCCACTGCCGAAGCTCAGCTGTATTATACTTAGAAACCAGAGAAACCACCAGAAGCGAGGGCGCTATCGAAGGAGAGAGACGTAGTTTTTTATCCCGGAGATTTGGCTAACTAAGATCTGCCTAAATCTTCTTGTGCATCCATATTTTTAACCTTATCAATTTGATTCTTGAAAGCACGATTGTTGTTTTGGATAAGTTATTTCAGCTTTTTTTGAATTTTTCGAGGGATTTTGAGGATAACTAACTTCTGGATTCGAACTGAGATCGACGCTGTATTCACTATACAGTACATGGATAGCGTGTGCGACGTGGACGCCGTGTGCTTTTTCGCGTTTCACCCTCCATCGTTCTTCAAAGTTTGCAAGTATAATTAGACTATGTTTCCATCTTGTGAATGTTGGTGAACTGAATACTATAGGCTCCCGGCCTACTTCGTGCATGTGAATTTGTATCTTTTTTAATACGTGATATTTGAGACTTTTTAGACTTTCGATTCGATGAATAAATTAAAGATGGACGATGTGCACTAGCCATTAACTCATGTGCATTAGGGGAGCCTTCCAAAGTTGCGACTGTGCCCGAACGCGTCGGGGCGCAGAGCAGGATATGAGAACAAAGGAGGCGCCTTTTGGCGCCCATTTGCGCCTTTTGGCGTCGGCTACGAGAGGACTCCAGTTGGTTTCCAGCTCATTAAAATCTGGCTATTGTTTGGAGTCTCTTTGTTTCGAGATAAGCCCACCGAGGCGTGTCCCGGTGAAGCACTTGACATTTGTGAATGGGAGCTTAAACCTTGAAAAGCTTTTGAGCCCTTTTGCGCCCGGTCCGGCGCATTAGTTATTCATGTATAATGCCCGCTTGTGTGTCCCTCTCGTCTTGCGAGATTTGACTCTTGCTACTGATTTGTTCTTATATTATTTTACGTACATGACATTGGTTACAATTTTTGTTCTGATTGTTTATTTCCCTCTCGACATCGGAGTTCTGTAGGCGTTAACGTTTGCATGATTGTTCATTATTTCATCTCCTTCTGTTCTGTTCATGATTGTGTTAAATATCTCAATTTTAATACAAATAGATTTGTTCACGAAAAAGATTTTTTTTTTTTTAAACTTACCCTACTCTCTCTGACATTGTTTTCTCATGCATGTTTTGACATTTGATTTGTTTCATATTACATTAAATGTGTGTATATTTCCTTTTTATAGCGATGTTATCGCATGTTTCGGTTTTCTTGTTTTGTTTTCTTTAATTTTTGTTGTATCTTGTAAACGATCCTGTCGTATGATCATTATAAATCATAATTCATAATTATATCATCAACCTGTTATTTTAATACAGGTCCTTTAAATCTTCGTAATATTAGAGAACGTATTTCAAAATCCGTGATGTTGAAAATGATCGGGCATATCGCAAAACTCCCAGGGAGATTACCTATTGCAAATCAACAAAGTAAATTATACCTAAATCGTAAGAATAGAGCATGCATTACAAAGGAAGAATTAGTTTATCATTCTGCTCCAAAGAAACTTTATCGAATATTTCTTTGCGAAGAAGGGGGGGGGGGGGTTGAGGGGTTGCAACCGCGGCCAGTTTTAGATCTAGGTCATTGTTGTGAAGAATTAAAATACGTATGTATTGTGCTGAATTGGGGCCACGTGGTATCGAAAAAGTGAAGTGCGCTCTAGAACAAATACGTACAGGCCATGACAATTCGTTGAATTGCTTCTCGTAACATACTGTCTCGCTGTTTAAATAAGGATCCATGTGTTGGTATCCGAGATAGAAGACGGAATTTATGATGATTGCGTTATTTTGGGCCTTTTTTTTGGGGGGGGGGGGGCTAGCCCTTATTCTTCTTGTTCTACTGGGTCATCAAGAAACACAAATAGTGTTGAAATTTTCCGCAATCCCTTTGCGCCGAGGGTAGAAAAGCCTATACAAACTCAGCTGGACAATAGCAATGTAATGTTGGTCGAACAATCAGGGAGAAATACTGAAATATTGAAAAGCGTTCTGTCATCAGATCAATATAGGTCATAATATCATCAATCTGTTCTTTCACATGCAAGATTGATTTAAAAAATAGAAACGTAGGTTCTCTTAATCATCGCAATATCGCTATATACCGATGCGCCCAACTTTCTTTCTCTCTCTCTCTCTGTCTCTCTGTTTGTCCGTCTGTCTTTCTCTCCCTGTCTCTCTTTCTTATTTCGTTCTTCTTCTTCCTCCGCATTTTTTCTTCTCACTCTTATTCCCCCTTCTTCTTTTTCTTCTTCTTCTTCTTCTTCTTCTTCTTCGTCTTCATCTCTTTTTATTTAGATACTCAATTTTATGAGAAAAATACAAAATTTAAGTAAAAGTAAAAGATTTGTATGTAAATCTCTGTTGCATCAATTTTTTTTTTGTATAATGTTTTCTATTCCTCCATTTCTTGTACCGTGTCATGACGCAAACGGCCCGTCTTCCCTTTACCCTACTAAGTCCCTGCTTACTCGGGTTTCAGGACATCACTTTCACAGGGTGAATTTGAGGATTGAGTCCTTTCCTTTGCCTCTTCTCCAAGTAAATCCAATTATCTCTAATCCTCTTAACTAGCGAGGGACAATTAGCTATTATGTAATCACCTTGACTGCAATGCCTTTAATCACAAAAGGGTCAGATTAACTGCATTTATCTGTGTGTGTGTGTACTAGAACTTAAGTGTTGTACTTCCCCTACCTCCAGTGTTCGGAGGTCGGCGGCGGAGCGCATAGAAGTGGGTATTGCGTGTGGGTGCTGAGAAACTGCTCAGTACTTCAGTATCTATTTTCATTTTCCTTTTTTTTTTTAAATATGAAAAAACATGAAAAACGAACTGTTAAAATTATCTTTTTTTGAATAAAAAGAAAACAAAATACATAAATGCCAGCTGCCATCTTGCAAAATAAGCCCGACTCGCTGGACGTCGGGTAAAAATAATGTAACCAGCGGCCATTTTTATGATCGCTTTTATTAATTAGAAACTGGCCTAATACAAATTCATCAAAGATTAAACGTTCTGATCTAAAAACAATAATTATCGGCAAGGTTTTGTTGTCCCGACGGATATCTAAAAACAAAAATTATCGGCAAGGTTTTGTTGTCCCGACGGAGATCTAAACACAATAATTATCGGCAAGGTTTTGTTTAGTACTAGGGAACGAAATAAAGAAAGAGCGGCTGATAATGTCGAAATGAGAAGAATATTACTGTACAATACTTATACAAAGTAAAAAAAAAAATGAATGTAAATCTCTGTTGCATCGAAATAATGGCGGTCACTCTAGACAAATAATTGAAACAAATGAAAACAAGATATGCAAATGTATTAAACAATTTTAATATGTACAACTGAATGCAAATAAATACGACTGTGTACAAATCTATTACTTTTATCCTCATTAAACTGTGTTAACGAGGAACACGTCATGTTCACATTGGGTGTTATATCGCCTACGGATATAAGTTACATGTAATACATGTAACTTTTACAATCACTGTGTTATTATAAAACAATGACAAAAGACGGCTCTTTGAGCAGCTAATAGTTGTTGCGCCCATTGTTCCGCTCATAGGCGGCTAGTACCTTTAATCACAAAAGCACCCTGCACCCCTACCCACACACACATACATAATCACCATACTCGTAATATACTATTGTAAACAATCATTTGTGGAAGTAAAATAAAGATGTTTACGCTTAGTGTCTGGAGGTCACACTATGTACTGGATAGTCATAACCGTGTATAAAATCAATGTTAAGTGTTAGCTCATTTTGCATTTTCACTTTATTACTAGGCCAAATTACATCCTATGAAAGGGATTTAGTAACATTACTTTGTGGACATATCGGATCATACCAATTTTATTTTATTAATCACCCATCACTTTTTGCAATTGTCAACAAAGTTACTAATTCCCTTTAAAGGTAAAGGCCAGTAATGGTCATGCGATTGTATTGTGAAAGAAACGTTGTGGAATCGATCAGAAAAGGTTGATCATCTAGCATCTAGCATCTGCAAGGTTCTGGAATCATCAAAATGATAAGAAATTTGGCCCATTCTTCGTAAAGTTAGAAGCACTATACACAGAAAGATGTATATGGGACTACCCTATATCTCTCACAGTCCATGAGAGAAACAAATTTACCAAATATATGAATTAGTAGGCGGTTTCCCGGCAAATTTGTTATCATCATGTATTAGTCAAAACATATTCTTTCACATGATTGGTAATGAGAGCTTCCATTTCATTTTTTGAAATTGGGGCGTTACCAATACTGGTCTTTACCTTTAACTTGGATTTTCTCACATTATCTTATCAGTGGGCATATTATCTCACAAATTTACTTGACCCCTTCGAAAGGGCGTTTTTCCATTGTCATTGCTGATTTGCAGAAAATGCGTTCGAAGAGGGCTGCGCTCAGATTTGTGAATATATCGTTGCGTTTAGATCTATTTATTTGTCCATTAAACATATAGTATTGAACTTGTTCTATTCTTATCGATGTTAGTTATTCTATAGCTTTACATAATTATGGGAGGTTTTTCATAATTATTAATGACATCCTATATAATGACGTATTTATTATTAAACACGTATTCGGACTCCTTTTTGCGCAATTTGTCAAGAATTCTGAAAACGTTTACATTTGCACGTTAAAAGAAGTAGACGCGTCAACAGCGCTGTTGTAATTTAATGGGCTCGTCATGCACTCACAAGCATTGGGCACTACGGCATGATAACATGATTTGCAGAAAATGCGTTCGAAGAGGGCTGCGCTCAGATTTGTGAATATATCGTTGCGTTTAGATCTATTTATTTGTCCATTAAACATATAGTATTCCCTCTTCTTCTTCTTCATCTCTTTTTATTTAGAAATACATATTTTAAAATACACAATTTATAAAAAGTAAAAGATTTGTATGTAAATCTCTGTTGCATCAAATTAATATAAAATAGTTTATCAGCCTACATTGACGGTTATAATATATGTCGGACATTATACTTTAGCGAAAAGATATAAACGTGATAAAATTAAACTAAAGAAGAATCCAGAACGGGGGCGGGGCCGGGGGGGGGGGTGAAAGGAGTGACACAATAGCATAATAATAAATAAATACAGTACAGACTACGGATGCACTCAACTTTCTCTCTCTCTCTATCTATACATCTCTCTGTCTATCTGTCTGTCTTTCTCTCTCTGTCTCTCTCTCTCTCTCTCGCTCTCTAAACAGATGATATAGGGAAAACGAAATAGTTTGTAAGTATTGCTTGGAGAGCAAAATAATTAGTCTGTTTTATTTACTAATGTAAAGCGCTTTGATCATGGTTTATGTCAAGGTGCTATATAAATATCAATGTGTATGAATATATTTTCAAATTTTGACAATTATAGTTTGTAAATATATGTATTGACAAAGTACATAAGAACGACACAAAAATGCTGGGAGTATTTTGGACCTACATAGAATATGCGAAACTGAGCTATGTCTTTGGCCCATGATCCCACAGCTATTAAAGTTACGTAAGAGGAACAATGAACGTTGCGGAGGGTACAGGTCGTTGTCGTGGTTATAAACTCCAAAGAGCGGAAGTGAGGTAAGGGTATCTATAACCCTGTTTTTGTTGTTTTGGGGGGGGCGGGAAGGGTCTTGTTATTCTTGCAGTTGTCGTTGCTGTTTTTTTAATTTTTTTTAATGGGACCACGTTCCGACATACTCATAAATAAAAATCATATTACGTAAAGCCAGACTTTACCCTATCTGAAACAATCATTCAAAGGCAACAATCATGCAAGATGATTGTTTTTTCTCTCTTTCTATGTGTGTGCATGTGTTTGTCTCCCATTCACACTCTCTCTCTCTCTCTCTCGGTCGTTTTCTCTGTCTGTCTGTCTCTCCGTCTTTCTGCCAATGTTGTTCCGCCATTTGCTTGTTTGCCGGCACAATTCCTTCTTTGAGATAAATTATTATAACATAATAATGATGTACACAATTTATTATACCGTTTGTTTATTATAGGGAGCGAAATAGAAAACGAGCGTCTGATAATGTCGAAATGCGAAGAATATTAATGTACAATAATTATACAAAGTAAAACTTTTGAATGAAAATCTCTGTTGCATCAAATTGATATAAAAAATGTTTATTATGCTATATTGACAATACTGTTATGCGTCGGACATTAGTCTTCAGCGAAAAGATATCTATATATAAAAAAGGACAAACTAAAGGGGAAACAAAATCGGAGCTGGGGGGGGGGGGGGGGGGGTGATCGGAGAGACAAATATCATATAAATAAATACAGTACGGACTACCGTGACGTCCAATTTTCTATCTCTCCCGCCACCTCTCTCTCTCTCTCTCTCTCTTTCCCTCTCCCTGTCTGTCTCTCTGTCTATCTGGCAATGTCGTTTTCCATCTTCATTTTTGTTTAATAATGTTTCTATTCCTTCATTTGCTTGTACCGTGTACGCCGACAACATCTCTTCCTTGAGATGAATTAACATAATTATCCCTTGTGATGTACACATCATACCTTATAGGAAAATCCTGCGTACGCCACTGGATATGACATGAACTTGTATACAGATTGCAAAGCCGATTATACGCGGCCAATTTTACTATACTTTTTTTGCGAAAATTTGTCAAATTAGAAAGAGTATACAATTTTTGTTAATGATAGAATTAACGTAACTTGATCAAAAACGGTTCAGAAACAGCTGAAATATCAAAAAATACATCCGTTCAGATTTTCGTCGATTCATATCTATACTAACTTGGGGGAGGGTATGGAAGAGTGTTTAAAAAAGTCACTTTAGAATTATTGTTATTATTACCATTAGTATTGTTATAATGCATTTTATAAAGATTTCCTTTACTGATCATGACGCACCGTGAGTTCATTGATTACCAAAACAATGTCAAACTCTCCCGTCTGACTATTGCAAAGAACGGCATGAGAAGAAAAGACACGACGCAAAAAGAATACATAGAGTTTTATTTTAATACGATATATGGGTTGTTTATTAGAACCAAGTCAAGAGAGGAGAAGAAAAAAAAAGGATTTGACTGACAAAATATAAGTGCTTCCAAGCTCAGGCTGTGGCAATGTGCTACAAGTAGCGTGAATAATGATATTAAATTCATTAATTCATTACGACGCTAGAATAATATCGCGACGTGGAAATTATACAAGTATGTTGATAATCATTCAAATTGCAAACATACACAAGCGTCCCAAACAGTAATCAATTTTCCGACTATAACCGCATACATGTATTCATTCACTCATTTTTCTTTTACTTTTTCTTGTTGGGGACAATCAAGCTCGCAATTAAACAACCATTCATCGTACATAGTCATCTTTATTTCACATTCCATACAGTCGTCACAAATTTTAAAAGGAGGCGTATTAAACCAACAACAGAAAAAAAATATCATAATTTATTCTGATCAAGATGAACGAGTGTGTTGATTGCCCCCCAAAACAAAAACGCTCCCACTAGACAAGTTCAGGCTGTGCTGTAGCAATGTACATCGCAAAGCTTCCACAATAATAGGAAAGATAATACCCCCGCCCGTTGCGACGCAAAACGGCGCGAGAAGAATAGATTGCAAAGCGAGAAGAATACATCAAGTTTTTACAAACAATGGGATGTTTATTAGTACGAGAACAGGAATTAGGGAAAGGCAGGCTTTGGCTGACAAATACTTTCTGTATAGCAAGTTTAAGCTGTACCGTTGTGCATCGCGCATCACGAGCGAGAACAATGGCGGGAGAGATAATCTTCCATCGTCTGGTAGGGCGCAAAAGGGCGCAAGAAGAATAGAGCGGGTTTATACCAACAATAGACAGTTTCTTTTCATATGCAAGAATCAGGTGAGGGTAACTGTCACGCCCCTTTGCGCCCCTTTGCGCCCCTTTGCGTTTCTTGAGGCGCAACCTTTCTATTCATGGCGCCCCGACGCGTTCGGGCACAGTCGCAACTTTGGAAGGCTCCCCTTAACTTATCGCACATCGGTCGTTCTTGCTACCGTTCGGACTATAACTACATATCTTATCATAGAATTCACAGATTATGAGTGTTTTCTATATCAGCTTTTTTGATTGACTCCCTTCTTCTGGAATCTCGCCGTCATCATAGTCTACATTCATAGTCATCATACCTACTACTAGTCTACATTCACAGTCATCATAGTCATCATAGTCATCACTCAGTTAATCATACCGGTAGCCATCATAGCCTACATTCATACGTTGTGAATGTTTTCTGGGCTCTGGCTTTTTTTTTTTGCCATTGCCACTGTCGGCTTTTTAAGTACTTTTCAAGTACTTTTTAGACTTTTTTTCTCTACCGAAGAATTAAGACGATCAACGTCACAGTAATCCTCCAGACGGATCTGACTTTTTTTGGCTCCCCTCTTCTGGAATCACGCCGTCATCGTAGACTACATTCATACGTTGTGAATATTCTCTGGTCTCCAGCTCTTTTTAAGCCATTGCCACTGTCAGCTTTTTAAGTACTTTTTTGACTTTTTTGACTCCCTTCTGCTGGAATCACGCCGTCATCATAGTCATCATGGACATTCATAGTCATCAGTTAATCATACCGGTAGTCATCATAGCCTACATTCATACGTTGTGAATGTTTTCTGGGCACTAGCTCTTTTTTTAGCCATTGCCACTGTCGGCTTTTTAAGTACTTTTTAAGTACTTTTTAAGTACTTTTTAGACTTTTTTTTGGCTCACTCCTTCTGGAATCACGCCGTCATCGTCGAATACATTCATACGTTGTGAATGTTTCTGGGCTCTATTTCTTTTTTAAAACCATTGCCACTGTCAGCTTTTCAATCACTTTTTAGACTTTTTTTCTTTCCCGATTCGGTATCAACATGCAACACACTACTTGTTATACCTATGCATCACTTGCTCTCCTCATTTTAATACTTTGATGTGGAGATGTACACCAGGATCCTGGGCCAGTTTCCTGTAAATTTCCATGTACTAAATGCAAAAGACTGGTTGCAGTCAATCATCGTGCTATCGACTGTGATACATGTAGCGAATGGACCCACATCAAATGTGCGAACATAAGCCCAGTCCAATATAAGGATATGGTCAACAGTATACTGATGAAAACAAACTTGAATTTACCTGTAGTTCATGTTCAATTGATCCTGAGAACTCAACTCCTGATCCTACTCCTAGTACTTATCCGTCTTCACACATCTGATAAAGGACTGAGGGTTCTCAATTTAAACGTATGCAGTTTAAAATCTATGGACAAACAAACCCAATTCCAGGGTATTATTGAGGATTTAAACCCTGATATAGTTGTAGCCACCGAAACTAAACTTGACAATGAATTTAGTAACCAAGAGTTAATACACCAGTCTCAAGGATATGGGATATTTAGAAAAGACAGAGACCGTTGGGGAGGTGGAATTCTTATCGCATTTCGACAAACACTTCAAGTTATATTATTGGAACTACCTCACGAATTATGCCCACTTTTAGCTATCAGAGTAAAAGTAAACAACCAACCAGGGCCCCGTTGCATAAAACTTTTAACGTAGCGTTAAGCCCCTAATTTAGCGGTAAGTCCAGAAACAGCGTTAAATTTAAAGTTAGCGTTAACTTTCCATTGCATAAAGAGTTTACGTAGGTTTTTAGCGGTAAGCACTTCAGAAACAGCGGTAACTTTACTACAGCTATGAAGGTAGCGTTAACTACCATCAATCAATTACGGTAAGCTTTCATTCCAAGATGGCAGCCATACTACATGCCATACAGCACGCTGCTGCTCTAAGAAGAGAGAGGGTATTTCGTGACAGGAGGCATCCCTTGGACCTATACGACGACGAACAAATGTTCAAGTTGTATAGGTTCAGCAGACAGGGATGCCTCCACCTGATTAATAGATTATCCAGAAGGATCCAACATAGTACCCAGAGAAACTACGCATTACCCCCAAGCTTGCAAGTTTTCGTCGCCCTTCGTTTTTTCGCCACTGGCTCTGTGATGGATTGTACTAGCTGCATCCATGGCATCCACATCTCCACTACATCAAGAACGGTACGGAGAGTCGCTCTAGCCCTCGGCGAGCTCCGGGACGAGGTATTTATTCATTTTGTTAATGTTTTTATGGCATGAATATGATCCAATCTTAGACTTTAAATCCTGTATTAATTATGCTAAATGTGATCATTTCACTTTTCATGGTTGAATTGGCAAGAAAATCACACATTTTTGCCAATATTCATTCCTTAAAATATATACCCAGTACAGTGTTCATGAGGCAGAACCCCATTACGGTAGATATATGCCTTAATTCGAGATCTTTTATCCATAAATGAACTTTTTAAATAAGTTCTTTCAAGTCTCGATTTACAAAAAAAAATAGCCCTGTCGTTGCTATGGCGTCCGTCTACCGTCTGCAGCTAGCCCAGCACCCGCGGAGCGGCAGCCGACTGGCGTATCGGCTGCGATGGCACCGCAATTTCCCCCATTAACTCTTGGAAGAATCATAAATTTCTCAACCTTATACCAACAAATATTTAGATGACTAATCTAGATCAATTAAATGGCTTACGGATATATATCAGGGTTACTGAAATCAAATTCACGTAACAGAGATTTTATACAATTGTTGTTAAAGTCACTGTAGTCTCCATCCAAATGCAACGAAACTTTTTTTTGCGACCAGTCCCACATGTGGAAATTCATGTAAGGCACGAAGATTCTGTACTTACCCGAAGGTTTTGAGTGACCGAGTCACAAACTTCGAGTTGGTTTAACACTATAGCATAATAATTTGTCAACACGGTACTGCAAAAGTACTCACAAAAGTTTTGAAATATACACGAACGGTTTTTTGTAAAATTGTTCACCTCTGCTGATCACAGGTATATCTAGAGGCTTAGCCTTAGCTCTCTTTACATCTTCCGACGATCCTAGATCCTGCGCGCTGCATCGAATTAAACGTGTAGCGAGAATTATCTGAAGTTAGACACTTAAAATGTTGTTGTGAAAATGAAAGACGGCTGTAGCTATGGTGTTGTCAATTTGTTTTCTTGATCGTGCTTAATTTTTTTTCATATGATCGTGTCTATACCAGTTGTTTTGAGACGTTTACCAAATGATGAATATAAACACTTTCATACTCCTTACAACCTAAAAAATCCATCTTCTTAAGAACAAATCCAGACGTTTTTTTTTAATTGATAAAGCAAAATTAAAGAAATGAAACAGCTGATTTTTAATAAAAAATGGGCCATTAAATATGATAAAGGATACATAATTAAAAAGTTATCTTGGATTAAAACATGTGATGGCATCATAGTGGGAGTTTTTTCTAATTTCATCAAATCAGTGCTGTTTATATAATGTCTTATTCATGAACTATATCAATAATTGAACATGAAACACTTGACTAGCTCCCCCTGAAAAAATTCCCTTATCATAACAATTCGTTATAGTGAATTGACTATGATGAGAAATAGTACTATACAATAAAACATCCATGGTATATCAAATTAGATGAAAAATCATTCACTTTTTTTGTTGTTGAATATTAACGCTATTTACAGTCTATGAATTTGAACATTGCCAAAAGTGTGACATACATGACAACAATTTAACACATATTTACTCTTTACCAACAGGTGATCAAGTTCCCGGAAACCATGGAAGAAGTGAGAACAGCGCAGGTCGATTTTTTTAACCTCGCTGGCATGACCAACGTTGTCGGGGCTGTCGACGGGACTCACGTTGAACTGCATGGGGCTCCCCTCCTCGACGACGAGTACATCTATACGAATCGGAAGGGCAAGCACTCCATAAACGTCCAGCTTATTTGTAATGCGAGGTACAAGATTACAAACGTGTGTGCAAGATGGCCTGGTAGCACTCACGACAGCCGAGTATTGAGGGTATGTGACGGTTTTATCAGCATCTCTGATCACTATTATCATCACTGCCAATATCATGATTATCATCCTACTCATCATTAAAATCATTATCACCATCACCATCAATCATCCATTTAGTCTATATTAATAATTTTAATTTTTAATTTAAACAAATAAATGTCACATTGATATTAAAGAAATATATTAAAGTACTATGTAATGTCTGACATCTTTCTCAATTTGTTTGCTATGGACTGAGAGAAGCCCAAACTGTATTTGTTTTGTTTTGTTAATCACATTTTGCAAAGATAATAATAATGATACATTTCTTCATAATTCAATACACAGAACAGTCGCATTGGAGAGCGTTTTGCAGACGGAGAGCTACCTGGCATCTTGGTTGGAGATTCCGGCTACCCCCTCCAGCCTTGGCTAATCACCCCACTACGGGACCCACAAGGCAATGCTGAAAGAAATTACAACAGGCAAGTACTCAATCCATCACGTTCACTAAAATCTTTAAAGTGTTACAAATAATCAGAGAGCCCTTCAATGATTAAAAGTGATGGAATGTATCAGTTTAATAACATAATACCAACTATATTTGTACAAAGTACATCTCAAAATTTGCAGATAGATCATAATACCATACACTTTATATACATTTATAAATTATGTTCATTTGAATATAAATAATGTATAACTTAAAAAAGATAAATAAATATTTAGATCTTATAATAGTATATAACTATATTGGTACAAAATGAATACAATTGTAGTTTGAGTCTTTGTTAATGATGTAATAAAGGAAGAAAAGGTCTTGGCAAGATAATAGCATATATTATATCGATATTTACAAATGGTTTTTCTTAAAGGGCAAGTTGGGTTAATAAAGATCCTGAGAGATGTAGCATTTGCGATGGCTTGCAAAAAATGATTACTACAGTGTTGGATTATTTATTCATTATAATATTTCTGACTACTATGTATACAGGGCACACTGCAGAACATGAGTGACAATAGAACAATTGAATGGGCAATTGAAAAACAAATTCAGGTGCCTGATGGGACAAGGGATCCCGATGTCTGCACCAAGAGCATGCGACATCATAATTGCCTGTGCCGTGCTCTTTAACATCGCGAAAGATCTTAAAGAACCGGAACAAATAATCGAAGTGGAACCGGATGAAGTGCCACACCACCCCGCAGACCAGAACCAGCTGACTGGCATTGCTCTTCGAGCAGAACTCATCAATAATTACTTTTCATAAATGTCATAACTTGTTTGCAAGCACTGTACAGTATATTTAAATGTGAATGTATAGATTTAATGCTGTATTTTATAACAAAAAAATACAGTGATCATAGTTTTCTGACCTCCTAACTTTAACTAATTATAGTTGGTTAAGAAACAAGGTTCTGTCAGGTTAAAGATTGACTTGTACCTAACTGGTCTATGGAACTTGCAAAACAGTGCAATTTACCATTTTCCCTTAAAGGTGGAGTATACATTTAATGGCTGAAAATATAAACGTGTGTAAATCTGAGAGTAATCAAATGATAAAACCATCTAAAAGTTCCTCTTAAAAATATCAGAACTTGGAATTGTCTTTGTGGAAGTGTTTCTACTTAGGTTCTAATATTTCAGATACTTGTGCTGCACAGTGGTATGTTTTGTGTCAAGTAAAGACTGATTCATTTTCAGTTTGGTTATTGCAAGAGGTGGAATTACGATGTGCACATATTCAAACGTACTCTTCACATGTATTGTTAAATTTGAAAAAGAATTGAATCATGCACTCAACAGAATCTGACAACAAAGTCTTACAAATTACCAATATTCTTTGTTTCATTTGGATTCTAGGTCACTATCAACTTTAAACAGACAGGAATAATCTGACATAATTGTGATTCATGCCGCACTTGACAAAATTAGATGTTGTCTGCAAAATTTAAAAATTTACCTTCTGGTCAAAATCTAAAATACATTGTTTGCTGAGTGGTCCTCTGTCACATCAGCTTATATGGTAGAAGAAGAAATTCCTGAAAATGTTTGGAAGAAGAGAAGGAGATGGAGATGGTTTAGGAGAGAGAGAATGGAAAGGGGGAGGTGAAATTGTACATAGTTTGAAGAATACCAAAAGCGTCTTACCAAATATTGAGCAGGAGAATCTTGATATGTTTGAAGTCAATGGAATCAAATGAAATAACGGTAAATTTTCAAAAAATGAAAAAAAAAAAGAAAATCATTTTGCACAATCATGATTTGATGAAAAGTATTCTGACATCACTGTCAGCATACTTTTCATCAAATCATGATTACTTTTCATCAAATCATGATTTTTTGTCATCACTTCAAGCTTCTCCTGCTCAACTTGCAGGAGACGCTCTTGGTACTCTTCATACGCCACCCCCTTAGACTTTTTCACTGTTTTTTTTCCACCAAATTTTGTCTTCATCTTCCCCCTTCTGGGCTCCCTCTCCACAACCATCTCTACCTCATCCCCCTCCACCTTCTCCTCCTCCTCCACCTCCTCCTCCACCGCTCCTGCCTCCTCCCCCATTCTCTGGAGAAGCTCCACGGCCCCTGCATTTTGAGACAACTGTGAAGTAGAAATGAAAACAAAGCCAAAACTAAGTTGTAAATACTATTCCTTTTTTTGGTCAAAAATTTGAAATGGAAATTGCATGGTTAGGTGTTTTGCTTATTCTCAAGAAATTCAGAGCAGTTGCTCTTTTTATATTAATTTAAAAAAATATATATATGACAATAATACATGGAGTAAAATTTTGAAATAAACAATATAACAAATACAGGAAATATTTAATCAAATTCCCTTTTCAAAGAAAAAATAAAATTACATTGATAAATTGTAAATTCCAATACACCCTCTACACTTATGTGAGGGTTTTTATGACTCTCCTGTAATAATCAATATTTACCGGCTGTGTCGAAGCTCCAGTCTCGCTGGACTGAGGCAAGATCCCCTCCTTGACTTGTGTTGTCATGGCGCTCAGCACCATCTCATGCCTTGCGTTGAACTCGAACGCTCCTCCCCCTGGAGATTGAGAAGACAAAACAAGAAAAGAAGCAGAAATAGATAACACATTATAGAACTTCTCAAAGATATATAAAACGGTTCTTTTTTTTTAAAGAATTAAGTAAGAAAAATACTGAGAATCATTCAATGACTGTCAATTCATTCTTATATGTATTTAATTTAAACCAAAACAATTACACTGACCTTTAATTAGACTACAGTAGGCATCACAGTGATGATGGCAATTTTAGTGTGATATGTATGTGACATGAAAGATTTGCAGAGTTGTGTTGTCGTCAAGATAGACACCTTACCCTGAGCAATGAAAAGATTGCTTAATAAAAAGCACACATTTACTTAGCCTTTAAAAAATTCTGTTTGAGCTGTGTAATAAATTTCTATGCAAAACTCAAAGACAGACAACAACAAAATAATTGTAAAGTGGCACAGATTTTATTTCACATCGTAATTTCTTTTTTTTAAGCAAAAAGACTCACCTGTCTTATTTCGGCTGTCTCTATATTTTTTGGCCTTTGACCTGAGGTCGTTCCACAACTACCTCAGGTCCTTGCCCGAGCGGTTGGGGCAACCTATGGCCGCCACGGTGATGGCTGCCTCCTCCCACGCCCTTTTCTTCCTCTCCTGCACCTACATAAAAATAAAGATTGGAGGTAATATTATAGTTTCAGGAGAATGGAATAGCACTCATGCATATGGACATTTTATGTCATTAAAGTTCTAATCCTTGCAAAAATACATTTACTAAATGTGAAAAAGAATCATCCCGTAATACTACAAACATTACAAATATTAAATACAATTAAAAGCATCAGTTATATTTGTTTCAGTTTCAAAATGCCCCTTCTATATTTTGCAGTGATTGGTCTCTTCACGCCCCAAATCTGAAGGGGAGGGTCTGAGCACCTCAAAATAAAGTCATTTAGGAGGGAATGTAAGTACCATTATTAGCACGTAAATTTTTATCATGTAAATTTCAGAAGTCTTACCCGTTCGCTGCAGTTTCCTGCCTTGCCGAATAGAACGGCACACTTCCCCTGAACAATATCATTGACTCATCAAGTTGAAAACCAACTTTAAACCACTTAAACCAGCACCTTGTCCTTAGGCTTATTTGGTGGCCGCACACGACGACACACCTCCAGTTTAAACACCTTTACGGCGTCTTTTGGAGGAATCCTACCAAGTACCTGCATCGATAGGACTAAGTCAGTGAGCTGAGTGAGTGGTTCATTAAAATAATAAAATTACAACTTGAAATGAACTGAACTAGACCTAAGTCTAGGTCTAGATCTATCTAGAAACAGAAAAATAATCAAGGAAAATATATCGAACTGTGACTCTGCATCGTAAGGAGCATTGTTAGTCGTTTGAAATACCATGGATGATGTATTTCGATGTTTAAATTAATTAATAGCAGACCTTCGCGGACGTACACAACAAGCAATGTACGATACGCACACACACAGAGATGCCGTTAAATCCCCCCCCCCCCCAGAGCTCCGGGGGAGATTCGCGGGGCCATCCCGTTCGGCACAGCTGCATCAACACACCACACAATTCATCACCGACACCGTAACAAAAACCGTCATTATATTCGATGAAATTTGAAGAGATTCGCACTATTTACGAAGTCAACATGACTTACAACAATTCATTTTCATTTCTGAAGTACTGCAGTTTACAAAAGTGAATCGATAAATTATAAAGGCGTAAACTTACGTTAGTTGGGGACGCCATTGCACCACACTGAACTTTGGTTTCTCGGAACAGTAGCAGACGGTCGACAAAAAATAAACATCCCGCTCGCCGATCTGCGCATGCGCCTGCTTGTTTCGATCGATTCAATGACGTTGCTATTATAGTAGCTTACTACTCTTTTTATGCAATGGAAAATGCCATCTATAGTAGCTTACCATTAATTCGCCAGCCAATTATGGTAGCTACTATAGTTTCAATTATGGTAAGAAAAAGTTTTATGCAACGGGGCCCAGACCTGATAGTTGCAGCTTTCTACAGGTCTCCAAGTAGCGGACCTTCTGATCTACACAACCTACATCTGAATATCAACTCGATAATGGGAAGCAGACTACCCAACATCATCCTGACCGGAGACTTCAATCATCCAAGTATTCAATGGGAGGAAAACGTGAGGATAGATGCAAATCCACAGTATGGTCTTCATATCAACGAACTCATTTTTTTTTTTTTTTATGGTCAGTTTTTATTCTTTTCTCTCTTGAAACAAATTATAATCATAGTACAAATTACAATCATCATATGTAACACTCACTGCAAATGTGATGACATTATAAATCAGTATAAATTTTTGTCTTACAAACGGCTTCAAAGAAAACTTACATAGTTAGTTCCTATACATCATATTCGACACAAAAATTCATATTTTCAAAGAAAACATATGCAGTTATATAATCCAAATTTTTTGTTTTAACAATGTAGCAACTTATACTTCTTTTAAACTGTTGTCCTGAGAAAAAAGTTTTCTCTTTTTGTTAACTCTACCCTACCCGACCTCTCCCTTATCCCCCTCCCCCCCCCCCCCCACCTCTTAACCGGTGGACGACTGGCTCTGGGTTCCAATTGTTTGTCTAATACTCAGGTTTTCCCATTTAGAAAAATGAATAGTGAGAGTTCCCCTCATTGCAGCCAATTTCCTTTCTTCTACTTTATCCCCTATTATACTATTCTTTATTTCATTAAAAGAGGGTGGTTTTTTAAGTTCTCTATTTCTATAAATCAGATATTTAACAAGAATTAAAACATGATTCATTAATTGATATTTTCCTTTATTACTCTCCTCTTTCCCATACAGAATTTCCTCCAAACTACAGTTGTGTATTTCAAAGTCTAAAAATCTCGTGCACATTCCCCACACTGATTGTGCAAATTCACAAGTATAGAATAAATGTTTATATGTTTCTTCATCTTTTTCGCAAAATGAGCATAACTTAGTCGAGACAAGACCAAAACGGAAGAGGTGATGGTTTGTATATAATATATTATGTATAAGTTTGAACTGAAACTCTCTTAATCGACTGTTAAGTGTACACTGTCTTAGTCTTAAAAATATGTTTTCTATTTCCTTACAGGAAAAACCATAGTTCCTTCCAATTCTCTCAAAAACCAAAGGTTTAAAATCATCTTTCTTTATTAATTGTACATAAATTTGTTTTGATTTTAGATCAGCTATATTAGTTGTTTTCTTCCCCAAAGTGAAATCAGTTCCAGAATTATTTTTTTCTTCTCCCTTTCTAAAATTATTTTTCCAACAAACTGGTAAACAGGCATAAAAGTGCTTGATCTTTTCAATTTCATTTACTTCAACACCTAAATCGATAAAATGCCTGTCACATTTTAGTTTACCATCGTTTTCCAGAATATGTTTTAATTTGTAAATTCCTTTGTCATACAACCTCTTATCGTATATACAACTTCCTTTATATCGAATAAGTTTATTATTAAAAATTACCACATCACCAATGTCTATACTCCTTATATGTCTTGTATTCACCCAATCTTCTAATAAATCCATATAAAATTGTGGAGCTGTCACTTTTAATAAACTTGGTATATAGTCACATGAAAATATCAAATCTCCACCCACGTGTTCAGTGACAAAGTTAAAATATTGTTTCCATTTCATGTCTTCATCTTTGTTTAGAAGTTTTTGAATCCACATAATTCGCTGCGATTTAACTTGTGCAGAAAAATTTAACATCTTTAACCCCCCTTGCTTATAGTCTAAGAACATGGTGTTTCTATTGATTTTATCTGTTTTTCCTTTCCATATGAAATCAAAAGTTAATTCATCCAGTGAATCATAAACCCATTTTGGAACAGGAGTAAGTGACGCCCGATAAAGAACTTTAGAATAAATGTGCACCTTCAATAGTTGAATCTTACCCATAAGTGTTAAATCTCTTTGCTTCCAAAAATTTAAAAGTGTTTTTATTTTACTTAAGATTTCTTTATAATTTAGATCTTCTTTCTTGTGTTCATCGAGGGAAAAGAAAATCCCTAAAACCTTAAGAAAGTCAACTATTTCGCCAAAAGCAAAATCACAATCTAAACGTTGACATAAACCTAACCTTAATATTTTAGTCTTGTCGTTGTTTATTTTCAGTCCAGAAATTTTTTCGAAATCTGCAAATAATACTTTTAACCTATTAATTGATTTTTTATTGCGAACAAAAATTGTCATATCATCCGCATAAGTTACTAGTTTAGTTTCCTTATCTCCAAAATTAATTCCGTCCACCAAATTATCTATTCGTAATTTGTGTGCCATTACTTCAATACACAAGATAAAGAGGTACGGAGAAAGAGGAGAAAGAGGGTCTCTAACTCATGTTAGACATAATCGATCAACTCGGATTAAACCAGATGGTCCTTCAACCTACAAGAATGGGTAACATCCTAGACTTGGTCCTCACCTCAGTCCCTGACCTTGTGGACGACGTTGCGATAGAGAAAGGGATGAGCGACCACGATGCTGTAACCTGCAATTTTTCACTACATGTCAAACTAGCAAAGACCAAGCCCAGGAAAATCTACCAGTTCAAGAAAGCCAATATGGATAGCCTTAGGGATGATCTTAAAGAATCTACTAACCAGATCCTCGACGATTGCGTCTATAAGTCAGCATCTCTCTGCTGGTATCTTCTGAAAGAAGCAATCCAGAAAGCAGTCAGTTCCCATGTACCAGTTAAAAACATTAAAAGTAGACCCAATCTACCATGGTGGAACAAACACCTCAGTAGAAAGGCTAGACAGAAGAAGAGAGCCAGACTCAAGGCTAAATTAAGTCACCAACAACGACAAAGACTGGAGCAGGTACAAACTTCTCCAAGTTCGATTCCGATCTATGAACAGAGAAGCCCACAAGATCTATCTTACCACGATCTTCACACCTGATCCGGGAGAAAGGTTCAGCAAGAAGGCTTTTTCATATTTTAAAAGTAGGAGAAAGGACGCAGTTGGTACTCCTGTACTACGCCTGAATGGACGAGAAGCATCTCTGCCATGCGAAAAAGCTCAGATGTTAAACGATCACTTCTGCCAAGTATTCACCCTTGAGGATCCTATACCTAATACCTGGCATGACGAGATTGGTGATGTCAACGATGGAGACTTACCACGTCTCCCTGACTTGACCATCTATATAGACGGTATCACCAAGCTCCTTGGATCCACGAAGGTGAAGAAAGCACACAGTCCCGACGAAATTCCCAACATCATTCTCAAAGAGGCCAAAGATGAGATTGCTCCAGTTCTGACTGCAATATTTCAGAAATCCCTATATGAAGGTGACATCCGAGTTGATTGGAGGTCTGCTAACGTTGTTCCTATATTCAAGAAAGGAGACCGTCACTCGCCAGAGAATTACCGGCCAGTCTCCTTAACATCCCACTCTTGTAAGATTTTGGAACATGTTATTTACAGACACATCATCCAGCATCTTGATGATCACAATTTCTTAAATGAAAATCAGCATGGATTTCGGAAGCACCGAAGCTGTGAGAGCCAGCTCATTCTTACAATGGAAGATCTGATTCGATCATTCGACCAGGGTACTCAACAGGACATTATGATTCTCGACTTCAGCAAGGCTTTTGATAAGGTACCCCATCAAAGACTTCTCTTCCAACTTCAAAAGTGTGGCATCCAAGGCAAACTTCTTAAGTGGATCAACATTTGGCTGACAACAAGATCACAGAGAGTGGTCATCGATGGGGAATGCTCAGCCTCGGCTGGGGTTCTATCAGGCGTACCGCAGGGGTCCGTCCTCGCCCTTCTCCTTTTCCTCGTATATATCAACAATATCGATATAAACATCTCGAGTATAAAGACTATTTGCAGATGATTGCATACTCTACCGAGCGATTAAGACATTTAACGACACATTAATCCTCCAGACGGATCTGAACAGGTTATCTACATGGGCAGACAAGTGGCAAATGAAATTCAACGTCACCAAGTGCTACGTTCTTCGAATTTCCAGGAGGAGACGTAATCTCATAAACCAAGCATACTACATAAACACTACTACCCTCATGGAGGTAAACCACCATCCCTACCTCGGAGTGGAACTAACCAACAACTTATCCTGGGAGAACCAAGTGGATAAAGTAGTCAAGAAGGCAAACTGTATGCTCGGGATGATTCGTCGTAACCTGTCTGGCTTCTCTACCAAGAAGATCAGAGAAGCTGCATTCACCTGTCTAGTAAGGCCTCATCTAGAATATGCCAGTAGCGTGTGGGATCCTTACTTAAGTAAACACATCAACAAACTAGAGGGAGTCCAGAACACAGTACAGTAGAGAGTGCAATATGGCTACACTTCCAAATGCAGTAAACCTTAAAAAACTTTCCTCTTTGAAAAAAACAACTTTAAAAACATTTCCAGCGCCATCAATTTCCTAGCAGGCTCCTGAATACTTATATAATTCTATGTTAACAATACAAAACAGAATATCAGCTTAGAACTGGTACGAGAACTGTTGCTATGGGAGAGCTAGCACTTGCATGCAGACACATGGTGTGCGCTCATCCTAATGATTGTATAATATTGTTATCCACCCAATGTTTCACTACATGTGCTTTTGAATTTGTATCTATTCATAAAGCTCCACTTCTAAACATGTCCATAAGATAAATAATTTCCTTAATTAAAAAAATATATATCATGAGTGAAATAACTCTAACCCCATATCTCTAATATTAATGTTATAAAATGAAATTCATGTTGTAAATTAGATAGGAATTATGTGGTGTACAGGTGCCCCCCCCCCCCCCCCTGGCTTCTCCAGTCAATAGCAAATTGTTTCCCTCGCTTTTTTGAGTATCTCTATTACTCATTTGGAGTATCCCCTATATCCCTCTTGAAACCTACACTCCCAGAATTCATATTTTGAGAAACGTTTTGGGCAGAAAACTGAGATTTGGTGATTTTCTGTAGTCTTTGATCAAGGCGCCAGGGTTTCTATCATAGCATTCAAGTCGAATTTAGCATACCGCATGGTGCTCCCCGCCCACACTGTAGGTTACCATGGTAATTATTCACACTTGAAGGCTTTTAACACCATGTGGTAGCCTCAATAAAAAGACCACTGATGTATTCTTCTGTCAAAAGAACCAGCATATACAGTATGAGACATTTAAAGAAAAGGAAAGGAAAGAGATAGAGATGGTGATGGAATGGAACTTACGCAAAAACATGTATATTACAATTGTTGGATGAAATGCTCACCTTTGATTCGTTTCCTTTCCTTGCAAGTGTTTCAAAAACACAATGATGGATTGCACCTCGTAGAGAAGCTTCCTTCAAGGATGGCATGGAGCATAATATTATCTCTGCCACATCAAGAGACATAGTAGGTCCACAAGCTCTCATAATATCGAGTTTAACCTGGATAAAATGACAAAATGATTACTGATAGGTCATAGAATATAGATATTCACTTTGATGTTAGGCAAACATGTGTAGCCTACATGTGCAGTTGCCCTAGATGTGCTGCTAGAACTACAGAGAGTAAGATGGGAAAGGAAATAAATAAGGGTAACGGTTGAAGAACTATTGCCATGACATTTCATATCACATTCCTTTTTTTGTGACATTAGGAATATCTCATCATAGTTTACCATTTACTAAACAGAGAATCCTTAAACAAAATAAAAATAGAGTATATTAAGTCTAGGAACAGGTTTCAAAGAAGATTATTTAAGTTCACACCATCTGGTGCCTCATACCTTATTCATAAAAAAATGTTAATAGGAACACGATCACTATATTAAAAGATAATAATAATAATTTTTTTAGTGCACTCCAAATTTTATTAAACCGAAAATGGAAATTCTTTTTGCCCAATTGATCGTGAGCCCGGCAGCCACTGAGCAGCGCCAGATCGACGTTGCTCTATCCCCTTATTGTTGAACGCCAAACAAGATAGCAGCAACTCCCGTCTTTTAACGTCTTTTGGTATGACGCGGCCGGGGTTCGAACCCATGACCTCCCGGTTGCGAGGCGGACGCTCTACTGACTGAGCCAACACATCGGTTATAAGGAGAAAACAAATATAGGCTCGCAAAGGAGAAAAGAAGTAAAATGTTGATACCCCCTGCATGCATGAGCACATGCACATACAAGTATTTAGTCTCACCATGGGATAGTGAAGCAGAAGATAGGATGAATTGATCTACAGTAATCATGAATGTTAAGAGTTGCAAATGCTATCAAATTCAAACTGTGCTTCAATTTGATTCATATCAATAACACCAATTTTAACACAGGGCCACGAATATCAAGCAGATTCCTTTGTGCACTGTTAAACATTTTTAAACCAAGAATTCAGATTACACTTAGGCACGATATATTTTTTTGGAAGGGATGAAAATGTGCAAACTATTGATAGAAGTTCCCTTTCCTCAAATTTTATCTCATCTCAAAGGTATAGATGCACTGTGTATATACCATGGGCGTCAATCCTTACGTAATACCTATTGTTCAGGGGGGATGAATGAATAGATCATCCCCCCCTGAACAATAGGTATCAATTACAGATTTACGCCCATGGTATATACACTGTTGGTCATAATGGTGGAATATTTATTTTTACCCTAGTTTAGGGAAGGATTTTTAAAAATTATTTATTTCTAATAGATCTAGATAATGGCATACATTCTCAGATTTTATTGAATATTAATTTGCGAGTGTTTGTTTTGCGTGACTGCTTAATCATATGTGTGCTACTATGCTAATCAGCTAAGGGACCTACGTCCTTAAGTCATAATTGACAGTAATGAGGATTAATGCCTCACAAAAGGGCACTAATATATAGCTGATCGACACGATTTTTATCCTGGGGCCTCACAGTAACGAGGCCATTGCTTAGCCCCTGAATCATGACTGCACGCAGTGTTTGCTAGGGTACGCGGCCCCTTCCACAAATCCCCCAAAACGAAGAAAATGCAATAAATTGTCAAAAATTCATTGCATTTTCCCCCGGCCCCCAACAGGAAAAATTCTTCTGTAGGGCCATGCATTATGGTTCAAGGCATGGCCACACAGAAGAATTTTTCCTGTTGCGGGCCGGGGGAAAATGCAATGGTTTTTTGACAATTGATTGCATTTTCTTCGTTTTGGGGGATTTGTGGGGGCGGCCGCGTACTCTAGCAAACACTGCGTACAGTCATGATTCAGGGGCTAAGCAATGGCTTCGTTACTGTGAGGCCCCAGGATAAAAATCGTGTCGATCAGCTATATTAGTGCCCTTTTGTGAGGCATTAATCCTCATTACTGTCAATTATTATTTAAGGACGTAGGTTCCCTAGCTGATTAGCATAGTAGCACACATATGATTTAGCAATCACGCAAAACAAACACTCGCAAATTAATATTCAATAAAATCTGAGAATGTATGCCATTATCTAGATCTATTAGAAATAAATATTTTTTTTAA